>MNPI01020968.1:0-56689 GCA_015888305.1 Antheraea pernyi
AGCTCTGAAAAGGAAATAACTACCTGACTCTAAACATTCTTCATAGATGCTCCGCTCCTATTGGTCTTAGCGTGGTCATGTATATATCATCTATAGCCTTTCTTGATAAATGAGCTATCTAACACTGAAAGAATTTATCGAATCGGACCAGTAGTTCCTGAGATTAGCGCGTTCAACCAAATAAACAAACAAACTCTTCAGCTTTATAATATTAGTATAGACTAGCTGTTACCCGCGGCTCCGCACGCGCTTTTAAAAAAATGTATTAAAGAAATGTAAAATTGTGAGTGGGTGTGTACATTACAGAAAAGCTTTTACAAAAACATTTGTAACTACGACACGCACGTCAACTGTTATATGTAACGTGTACATTAGATATAAGAATGCAAATAGTATATCGAATGGGATGGGGTTTATCATCAGCAACATACCTGGAACTTCAACCTACTATATACCAAACTCAGTGCTCACTAACACTATATAAGAAAGTAATGCAAATTATAAGCTATACATTATGGAACAATATATCTTAAATCCTTTATTATATAGATATCATATGTCCGTATTGTCGATATACTTAACTTATTCTTATACGTTGCTATAATCACAGAGTTATGTAGAAGCAAACGCAGTAAATAAAACAATATAGCCGCCAAATTGACCAAAAAGATGATATAATTCATATTACATACAGATATATGACTTTCAATTATGTATATTTATTCTTAGAGTCCAGTAAGGTACACGTCTCACGCGGTTGTAACATATTTTTGATCAATTTCAAACGGACGAATGCACAGGTAGCAGTTAATCACTACATAGTGTACCAATTCAAATAAAAAAAGAACCATTAAAATCGGTTCACAATTGACGAAAATATCGGTGAACATACATAAAAAAAATACATACAATCGAACATAGTAACCTCCTCCTTTTTCGAAGTCGGTTAAAAAGAAAGTCCTCTGTCAGTTTATCTATTCACGATAAAGTCAAAAACGACCATTTTCATGCCATTTTCACCAGTAGATAGAATGATGATTCATGGGGACGGTTTAGGTATACTTTGTCAAGGTTTTCATTTTATTATCGGGGCGGGACAACGTCTTCCGAGCCCGCTTGTTATCTGTCCGTAAAAGCCCCGTGGAAGTCGGTCCAACCAATTAGGTGTGTTATTTTTGTTGTTTTTGAGATATGGCTTAGTTTTAATTTTTTTATTAATTTAGCTTACTCATGAAGAGACTTTTTCATGCGATTGGGAGCAAACGAAATTGCGGGTCGTCTTATGGTAAGTGAACACCGTTTCCTATGATCATCACAGATGCGTTGTCGGCCGTTGAGAAACATTAGTAGGCTCGTTTCTTGAAGGTTTGTAAGTTATATCGGTTCGGAAACGCTTGTGCTGGGAGTTTATTTTAAAGAATCGACGTACGCAGAAAATCACACCCGAAAACCACACAGTCGACGACCTCTAACCGTCAAGATGACATGGATGGAGTTCGATTTGTGGCGAATCGTTCGGTGGTGGAACTCAGCGGCAGGTAAAAATATGGACAGCTCTTTGGAATATTTTACGTTGTAAATTTTGTATTCTATGAAACTGTGTACAAAATGATTGTTACAAATATGCCTAGTTGTAATTAGGTTGAACTTAAAACTGTTTTAATACTTTTTTTCTCCCTTTCTTAGTAAACAAATAGCTACACATAAGTATATATTTACGCGGACAGTCTTTAGCATCGATTTTGTACTTGACCCTTTATCTAGTTATTGTTGATCGAAGGGTTTTATTCAACCTTATGTACGACAAGCGGAATAGTTACCATGAAAGAATTTATACGCAACTACCTTTTGCACGCGGCTTCGCTCACGTTAATGTGAATTTGGCCTATCCTAGCAACAGTACATTTTTTTTTTAATGGAAGGTCATTTGTATGTCATTTTCTGTATCCGCGATAACGTGTTTCCAAAACATCATGATGATTGTTCGAGTATTTAAGACATATAAGCGTAATGAACTTATATTTTCTTTTATAGTATTGGTTAGAATTGGGATATCCCCATCGCATAAAAATATAATCGGCTATCACTATTAATTCCAGTTTCCTATTTTTAATACACTGAAATTAATCGCAAATATGATTTTTTTTTATGTTTTACAGGTATGCGCTTAGCCATATTCTCACTTTATGGTAAGTGACGATGAAGCCGACGATAGATCGCGCTCACCTGCTAAGTAGAGCGAATATTTGAGAGAATATATTGAGGATGAGATATAGTATGTCTAACCATACAGCGCACAAAAAAATGCATCGCTGATGGGACATTCATGCAAAGACTGCGAGGACGCCCGAACCCCCCTAGATAGCCGACGGGTTCTCCCTTCCGGTCGACAACCGGCACGACGGAGCGTTTCGGGATATTTCGCAAGGCGGCGGGGCAGCCTTCATGTGGCTAAAGTGGATGGATTAATAAGTAGCGAGTCCATGACTAAAAATGTATATGGTATGTGCCCTATTGTTGTACAATAAGTTTATCAGAACCAGTCAATATTTGAAGGGCATTATTTCATTTGAAACGAGCAAGGTATTGTTTTGAAGTAATGAATAGTACTGTCCAGTTATATGAGAATTATGTAAACATATGACATCCGTCGCAATTGTTTAGAAATCGAGTAAAACAAACATTTGGTCGTCAAACAATGATGATACAGTAAGCAATCTTTATTAAAGCATCTGGCTTGCATGTTTTTTTGTTTATTAGATTGAGCTTAACTTTGAAGCCACTGTAATGCCATCACATCAGCCTATATAAGATCCACTGTCAAGCCATAGGTCTCTTACAGAAGGTATGGATATAATCATTATATCAGTCAACAACGTATTAGTGATTTCAAACTTCGAGAAATCCACAGTTCTATATTTCTCCCACACATTGTGGTACTACAAGAACATCTCTCAGGTTCAGTTTTCCTCCACCTTTATCCAATAGAGCTATCAATTGAAATTAGTAAATGAACGCATATTCCAAAAAATTCATTGGTACATGTAAGGAGTTCGAATCTACAGATATCGAATTCGTAGATATCAACATTCCACCGGTCAAACCAGTCGATCATCGCGAACTAAATTACTATATAGATTTGAAAATATTTGGAAATTCAAACCCTATACCATATTGCAATAACAACAATACATTCGCAGTTACATGAACATTAGCAGTGACGTATGAAATTTTCAGTTATTATAGTCCAACAATTTCGTGCACGAGCGTTTTACGGGCCGCCAGACGTAGACGGGGACGAGGTAGTAGAAATGTTAACGTGGACGGGGAATGTAGTGGGGAAGGAAAAACACTATAATGCTACCTCACCCCGCTTACGTTTGTTGCAACCCAGGACGGTCGCGCACGAACTTGTTTACGTATAATTATCGAATTCCATAATATAAAATCTATATATGTTTTATTAGATTTAAGGAGCAAAAGAATCGTATTAAATATAGTTTTTTACAAAAACAGACGATGTGTTTTGCTAAGGTTGCCTTACTGAATGTTTTATGACTCTTACGGTCTCGACAAAAACAGTGGATGGTTTAAACAATACGCAATGCATAATCAGACGCTTATGGAAAGCCATTGCGTATAAACACTTGTGCTATAGAATCCTTATTAGCATTACGTGGATATATCTCTTCCCCCGGCCATGCCAATGGCCACTAAAGTGAATTTTATTCATATGATAATATTTTGTAAAATATTTATGAGGTAATATATTATTCTAAACTGTGGCTCATTTAAAAATTTGCCGTTACAATCATAGTGCTAAATATGTGATTATATAATAGAAGAATGTTAGAAATATTTTCATTCATAAATTATTTTAAACAATATGACCAAATCTAACTAATCAAACAAAAGAAAAAATAAAGGATTTATAATTAGGTGATGCATGCATTATTAAAACAATACTGTAAAAGATTCTTGTTTTTTTAAGTGACGCCACATTATTACTTACAAAGATGATACTAAAAAGTGATATTAAATAATATAGTAATACCTACAGACATTTAACAGGAAGCCGCGAGGCATTGAAACGTAGAGACAGCGAGTAACAAGGTGCATTTTGTAAAACTACGTACTATAACGAAGCTTGTTAGCGTACTTTAGTAAGAAGATTGTCTGCTGCAGCGGAGACACCTTAGAACAAGAGGCGAATAAATGGAACTAATGAGTTCACTGTTGCTATGCGCTCTTGTTGCGATGGTGCGACAAGCGTTTGGTGAGAAATCTTTTGCATTTGTTTAGTATATATTATTCTGTGCATACATTCTTATACATTTTAGATTTTGATTATAATCACAACCTTATTTGATGTTAAATCATGATGCGTCTTAAGAGGGTTTAATGTTAAACCTAGAGGGAGGGAGATAACAGGTGAAAACCTATCACCGTGTTATAACTTTAACATAATATTTTCCTTCACCTATAGGTTCGGCTCTTTGCTGAATCCTTATTCGAACCTACATCAATCGAAGCAATATCCCGACTCCCTAATAATGTGCTATCGTTGCTTTGATATCATGCTGTAAGTTTATATCGAAGGATTATTTTATCTTAATATAATACACATTTACTAATGAATGTTAGTTGAATTAAAAAAGAAAAGAATATGATGGTGTTTTAAAATATTAGGTTTGATTACAATTTAATTTGCTTATGTTTATAAATAACAGGTCAATCGTTGGAAAAAGCTGATGTAAAGAGAAAATTTAATAGCACAGTGTATTTAAGAGAAAATGATATTAAAAACAAGAAAGTACTTCTTAATATTAATGGACCACCTCTAGTGAATATGATTAATGAAGTTCAAACTGTATTTTCGGATATAACTTGCCAATCATGCATTGATTGTATGGAGAGAGCTATCAAAGCTTACAAAGCTAACCATTACTTTACTGAAAATCGACCCAGTAATAAGGAACTTCAAAATAGTGTATTAAACAGTCGTTATAAAATTAGTAAATATCGAGTGAAACGCAATGATGATAATTTAAGAGAATTAGTAGATCTAAAAGAGATAAAAACTAAATTGAAATCTAAGAATAAAGTCCATAAGTCTATGACGGTAACGAAATATAACAAAGGTGGAGAAATATATGCATTAAAAATTAAAGGAACGAATAAACAAAATAGTTACAATCAAGAGAACAGCACAATATTTCCAACTCCTGAGTGTCAAATTTATAAAGTAAAAAAGAGTTTCTCCTGTGACACTCCTGAAGCAGAATCCATTTTGGCATATTCTAAAAAGAAACTTAAGAAAGAACGAAGACGTGAAAATATTAGAAAAGAGAAAAACAATCATTATTTCATTGCGACGACATCCAAAGTTACTACATTGTATAGAAAAAGACAGGTCGACAATTCTCAGGTACCTGAAAATGTAATGCCATCTATTGAAGAATTAATATTCTAAATAATGTGCAACTCTAATACAATCTGATGCACGATACCGATCCTTTACATTTTATAAATTATTAATATCATTTTGTATGGCTAAATATATCTTTTGTATTTTAATAATTTTGCACAACCTTTTTCTTAGGAAATAAAATGTAAAACAATTGATTATTCATACGATTAAACGAAACGAATTGTTGTTTTAACTTTATTTTATACTAGCGAGCCCGGCAGACTTTGTCCCGCCCTGATTATAAAAAAAACCGTGACAAATTATATACGTTACTCATGGAGCACTGTATCCACTGACGAAAACCGCTTGAAATTTTTTTATTAATTACTAAAATGACTATAAAAAAAGAGGTTGGTGTTAGAAGGGTGAAAATTTAGGGTTGTATGTATTTTTTAATGCCTCATTATAACAATATAAAAATAAGAAAAATTGACGAAAAAATAAAAAATTAATGTTAGGGGTGGACAACCCTTATCACTAAGGGGTATGAAAAATAGATAGTAGCCGATTCTCAGACCTACTGAATACGCATATAAAATTTCATAAAAATCGGTCAAACCGTTGCAGAGGAGTACGGTAACTAACATTGTGACACGAGAATTTTATATATAAGATTTACAACAGATAACGGAGATAAAAAACAAACTGAGTGGTTTTTGAGGATAAGTATACGTAGATTTTTTCTAAAGTTATCACTTAAAATCAAGGGAACTGCATTTCTGTTCGAATAATGCATAATACAGTCAAACTACGAATATAGATAACAATATAAATGAAATGCGTACCCCAATTTTGTTTAGAGTAAGTATTTGGTATCATTTCAATTTTAGAAATAAATTCAAACAGTGAAAGTTAAACCTATTCTATGTAACAGAAGACAACAAACTGCTATACAAAACCAACAGTGTCAAATGCCCAATATTGTAACAAGATATTCACAATAAATAATTATTGAATTAAATTAAATTAATCAATCGGATACTTGAAAGCATTGCATTAAGAGTAAAGGTGGTTTCCATTAACGTGACGTGAATATCATCAACCTGAGACACGAGTATTAGATTTCAAAGGTTAACGTATGGAAATGTAGTTATAGTGCGTTGTACCGCAGACACCAGATGTTCTTAGCATTGGTCTAATTAATTATTACTGCAAATGGAAATCAACCCATCAACCGTACTAATGCCACTTAGAGCATAACGTTGAAAATTAACCAATTCAATTTTATTATTAGTTTGCTTTACTCGGGTATAAAAGCAAAAAATAACCTACCAATACTACTTAAACCCATTTAAATGAAATACTGAGATTGATATTATTAAATCATTTAGTCTTTAATGCGACCAGTTACACTGGATATTGCCTTATTCAGCCTTCCTGCATATTACAGACAAAGACGTCTCCTTTCACACCTTCCAATTATGCCTTAAATATTATGTCATTGTGATTATTATGTAGTTATTTTATTCCATTATCTAATATACGTAAAACCCGTAGTTAGACGGAGTCTCAGGGTCCATTTATAGGGTAAGCAATATCTACGAAACATCAATTATACTGCATGTCTATCTGCTATTTTATAACATAAAACACATATATCTAGTAGCAAAAATATCCACTGCAAATGCGTTTTCAAGAAGGTTAGAACCACTAACTAATTATAATTGTGCAAGCAGGTGCATCTCTGGTTGTCAGTTTTACAAATAAATAAGTATTTTTTATGTTGTTAAATAACAAACAGGTATGCAATGTATAACTAGTACTCAATATTAAGCTCATCAAGACCTAGCTTTGAAGCCACTTTTAACAGGTAGCTACTCTTAAGGACTGAATTAGAACACTTTGTCTGCCAGTAACTGATATTAACCATATTTTTCAGACCAGATATATTATACCGGGAGTAGTGTTGTTTTGTGGTAGAAATATTTATAGTGGTAGTGGTTCTGCTATTGAACCTTGCACAGATGTTACAACTCTTATGCTACTTCCATACCAGTCGTTACACAATAAGATAGCTTGTAAAGCATGACGATATTTTCTTCTCACACTTATATTTATTGCGACCATAGATAAAACTTTGTAACAATATAAGTGTGAGAAGAAAATATCGTCATGCTTTACAAGCTATCTTATTGTGTAACGACTGTACACGTAATAAGATAGCTGTACAAGCGGTTATTACAAACATGACTAGAAATTAGCAAACGCTAACGCAGGCGTTGGAGCATTTAATCTTGTTACATTAAATTTATCGCGGCAAATTGTAGAACTTCCATTACATAAGTATGAACATAGTATTATACCTTCAAATATACTTTATTATTGCTAAACTATTTAATCTACAAAGAACGACTATAAAAATAAAAGGAGATGTAAAATACATCAGAGGTTAATACTAAATAACGTTAATCCATAGTTAGGAAAGCCTTAATAAAAGCCTCTTAGTGAGCACAAACACGGCTGGTAAACGTAACAACTCGTTAGCGAGTCTTTATCGATAACAAAGTTTTTCTTGCGAGCAGCGGGAACAAAATGTGGGCAACCGAAATGCTGATAACGAAAAACTCCGTTACGTGATCCCTTTGAACTAAGTTTCACTTCAGCTCCGTTCTCTTTGCGAAGATACGTTTTATCGTTTTTCATTAATTCGTGGCCATGTGTGCGAACGCTCGGATCTTACTCGTAATTGAATTTAGTTACGAGATACTGACAAGTCTTTTGGCAACTGTATTATTGTGTTGGGGAATTCGAAAGAGTTGCGTGACCAAGTTCGTACAGTACAATTGCAGATAGATTAAACTTGGAATTATATTTGCTAGATATTTGATTAGATACAGAGGGTTAGTGATGTATATACTTTGTAGTTATGACTTGTGTATATACTATATATAATTACTAAAATGTAGAAATAAGTTATTCTACAGATCATCTAGGTAATATCTAGACTGACCCGTGGAAGTGTCGAAAATTGATTTCGTTGTTGTGGTATATCTAAAGTGACTCAATAGTGACGTGTACGGTTCTGTTAAGTTGTACTAAAAAGAATCACCAGTTTTGGTTTTCCTTTCATTAAATTTACCAAGATGTTACAGAGACTTTATCCTTGTGATTGACCCTAACGATCGATGCAATAAAATTACAGCGTGTAATTTATACAGATTTGAGTCAGTTCGATTCTTCGGTAAAGCAAGAGAATTTTCCAAAATCTGTGAATGCAGTTTTATTTCTTTTCAAATGTAGAAATGTTTCTTTGGAGTAATATTTGCTATCTCTGTTATTAAGAGTACTTTCCCTTCAGGTGGCATTAAAAATTCCATTCTGTATATTCATATATTTGTATGTATTTATTTTGCCTATTTGGTACACTATTTATGTATTTATATTTTTTGTAGTAGCTTGGCAAAATGACTGCATTGTGCCTGATGGTAAGCACAGTACATTTCAAAACCATTGGTGACCACCGAGAGACACACTATCCTTCGCTGGTCGCCGCTGCCATGTCGGCCTGCGAAAAGCTGGATATGCACAGGTTGATCCCGAAACGCGACCCGCAGAAGCGAATCAACAATATAAAAATAAAAAAAATAGAGACGAAAAAATAAAAAATAAATGTTAGGGGTGGACAACCCTTATCACTTAGGGGTATGAAAAATAGATAGTAGCCGATTCTCAGACCTACTGAATACGCATATAAAATTTCATAAAAATCGGTCAAACCGTTGCAGAGGAGTACGGTAACTAACATTGTGACACGAGAATTTTATATATAAGATTTACAACAGATAACGGAGATAAAAAACAAACTGAGTGGTTTTTGAGGATAAGTATACGTAGATTTTTTCTAAAGTTATCACTTAAAATCAAGGGAACTGCATTTCTGTTCGAATAATGCATAATACAGTCAAACTACGAATATAGATAACAATATAAATGAAATGCGTACCCCAATTTTGTTTAGAGTAAGTATTTGGTATCATTTCAATTTTAGAAATAAATTCAAACAGTGAAAGTTAAACCTATTCTATGTAACAGAAGACAACAAACTGCTATACAAAACCAACAGTGTCAAATGCCCAATATTGTAACAAGATATTCACAATAAATAATTATTGAATTAAATTAAATTAATCAATCGGATACTTGAAAGCATTGCATTAAGAGTAAAGGTGGTTTCCATTAACGTGATGTGAATATCATCAACCTAAGACGAGTATTAAATTTCAAAGGTTTACGTATGGAAATGTAGTTATAGTGCGTTGTACCGCAGACACCAGATGTTCTTAGTATTGGCCTAATTAATTATTACTGCAAATGGAAATCAACCCATCAACCGTACTAATGCCACTTAGAGCATAACGTTGAAAATTAACCAATTCAATTTTATTATTAGATTGCTTTACTCGAGTATAAAAGCAAAAAATAACCTACCAATACTACTTAAACCCATTTAAATGAAATACTGAGATTGATATTATTAAATCATTTAGTCTTTAATGCGACCAGTTACACTGGATATTGCCTTATTCAGCCTTCCTGCATATTACAGACAAAGACGTCTCCTTTCACACCTTCCAATTATGCCTTAAATATTATGTCATTGTGATTATTATGTAGTTATTTTATTCCATTATCTAATATACGTAAAACCCGTAGTTAGACGGAGTCTCAGGGTCCATTTATAGGGTAAGCAATATCTACGAAACATCAATTATACTGCATGTCTATCTGCTATTTTATAACATAAAACACATATATCTAGTAGCAAAAATATCCACTGCAAATGCGTTTTCAAGAAGGTTAGAACCACTAACTAATTATAATTGTGCAAGCAGGTGCATCTCTGGTTGTCAGTTTTACAAATAAATAAGTATTTTTTATGTTGTTAAATAACAAACAGGTATGCAATGTATAACTAGTACTCAATATTAAGCTCATCAAGACCTAGCTTTGAAGCCACTTTTAACAGGTAGCTACTCTTAAGGACTGAATTAGAACACTTTGTCTGCCAGTAACTGATATTAACCATATTTTTCAGACCAGATATATTATACCGGGAGTAGTGTTGTTTTGTGGTAGAAATATTTATAGTGGTAGTGGTTCTGCTATTGAACCTTGCACAGATGTTACAACTCTTATGCTACTTCCATACCTGCGTGTATTGTTACAAAGTTTTATCTATAGTCGCAATAAATATAAGTGTGAGAAGAAAATATCGTCATGCTTTACAAGCTATCTTATTGTGTAACGACTGTACACGTAATAAGATAGCTGTACAAGCGGTTATTACAAACATGACTAGAAATTAGCAAACGCTAACGCAGGCGTTGGAGCATTTAATCTTGTTACATTAAATTTATCGCGGCAAATTGTAGAACTTCCATTACATAAGTATGAACATAGTATTATACCTTCAAATATACTTTATTATTGCTAAACTATTTAATCTACAAAGAACGATTATAAAAATAAAAGGAGATGTAAAATACATCAGAGGTTAATACTAAATAACGTTAATCCATAGTTAGGAAAGCCTTAATAAAAGCCTCTTAGTGAGCACAAACACGGCTGGTGAACGTAACAACTCGTTAGCGAGTCTTTATCGATAACAAAGTTTTTCTTGCGAGCAGCGGGAACAAAATGTGGGCAACCGAAATGCTGATAACGAAAAACTCCGTTACGTGATCCCTTTGAACTAAGTTTCACTTCAGCTCCGTTCTCTTTGCGAAGATACGTTTTATCGTTTTTCATTAATTCGTGGCCATGTGTGCGAACGCTCGGATCTTACTCGTAATTGAATTTAGTTACGAGATACTGACAAGTCTTTTGGCAACTGTATTATTGTGTTGGGGAATTCGAAAGAGTTGCGTGACCAAGTTCGTACAGTACAATTGCAGATAGATTAAACTTGGAATTATATTTGCTAGATATTTGATTAGATACAGAGGGTTAGTGATGTATATACTTTGTAGTTATGACTTGTGTATATACTATATATAATTACTAAAATGTAGAAATAAGTTATTCTACAGATCATCTAGGTAATATCTAGACTGACCCGTGGAAGTGTCGAAAATTGATTTCGTTGTTGTGGTATATCTAAAGTGACTCAATAGTGACGTGTACGGTTCTGTTAAGTTGTACTAAAAAGAATCACCAGTTTTGGTTTTCCTTTCATTAAATTTACCAAGATGTTACAGAGACTTTATCCTTGTGATTGACCCTAACGATCGATGCAATAAAATTACAGCGTGTAATTTATACAGATTTGAGTCAGTTCGATTCTTCGGTAAAGCAAGAGAATTTTCCAAAATCTGTGAATGCAGTTTTATTTCTTTTCAAATGTAGAAATGTTTCTTTGGAGTAATATTTGCTATCTCTGTTATTAAGAGTACTTTCCCTTCAGGTGGCATTAAAAATTCCATTCTGTATATTCATATATTTGTATGTATTTATTTTGCCTATTTGGTACACTATTTATGTATTTATATTTTTTGTAGTAGCTTGGCAAAATGACTGCATTGTGCCTGATGGTAAGCACAGTACATTTCAAAACCATTGGTGACCACCGAGAGACACACTATCCTTCGCTGGTCGCCGCTGCCATGTCGGCCTGCGAAAAGCTGGATATGCACAGGTTGATCCCGAAACGCGACCCGCAGAAGCGAATCACTATGACGGGCTTCTTCGCCATATATATGGTGGTTGCGACCCAGTCAGGCAGTAAAACCCTACCACCCCGCTTTCGCCATTGCCTCGTTCGTTATTCAGCAGGGTGCACCACGTGCAGATGACCGTACGAAACGCAACGATGCAAGCAGTGTTACTTCACGTCGGCTTTCTATGAGAGGGTGGTACTACCCCGGTGGAGCCGACCCATTCATGCTGATACCAGTAATAGCTTCAGCGTGGCTCTACTACCTACAGAAGGTGTCTCAAGTTTTATGATGTTATTCGAAACCCGCTTACCAACAGTATTAAAGAAAATAAAATGCTATTTTATTGTAGCAATAACATATTGGGGTGTAAGGGGTTTCGAATAACATCATAAAACTTGAGACACCTTCTGTAGGTAGTAGAGCCACGCGTTATTGCTACAATAAAATAGCATTTTATTTTCTTTAATACTGTTGGTAAGCTGAAAGAAAACGATTTGTGGAATTACGTTCGCCCGTGTACGAATTAAAATTACCACAAAGATCTATTTAATTCAGTCGTTTGTTGAATAAATATACTCTGTAATGCTTAATTTTACACGACGAATATTAAACCTATATATTTTTTAATTTAGAAATACCACTTGATTCCAGTAATTACAATTGTAATTTGAGGGTTTAAATCTGTTTTCATTTGTATTTAAGTGTACTTTGATCAATTTTAATCTGTTATAACTTCTTTCCAATGAATTACACAAATAAAATACATCATTCAATTTTATCAATTATCGTACTTCGTACATATCATGTTAATCTTTTAAACAGCAAGATAATATTATTTCTTTATTTTGATATTGGAAAGGAATTAAACAAAAATAATTGTTTCGAAATAAACATGAGGGTACAAGGAGCATCGTCTTAGTTTTAAGGAAATGTTAATGTGTGTACGCATAAATACATCCAACTCTAATAAATAATAATTAATCAAAGACATTTTCTAGATCCATATTAAACATATTAATAATGAATCTAAATATCTTTACAAACCACTAAAAACACGTTACCAGGAAAATAAACATCAATTCATCCAATACACAAAGGAAGTCGAGCTTTTTACTCGTATTTGAAGGGAATTCAAAACAAAGTAATCATTATCAAAACAAGAGTCATCCAATGTGGATGTAATTACAGAAGCATTAGCTTTGGCCGTACGACACTGTAACAAGAAGCGCCTAAAAACGCTCGTTAGCGAAAAGCCTGGTAATTTGCACGGGAACAATTGTGTTTCCAGAAGTTTCCTTTCACGTAGATATTTGTAAACGGGAACCCAACAAATGTACGACCGAGTAAAAAGTAAAAGGAACTCTACTAGTGAAATTTCCGACACAAAAGTACGTCAAGTCGGTTCCCCGTGGACGTAGAATTTACCGAGTAAGAAGTGCGCGATGCAGGTGCACTGTACAAACGGAAGTGGATTCCCGCTTTCGTGAAGCTCTTTGCGAATTTTATAAAATACCTTGAAAATTCGGTTTCATATATTTTTAAAATAAGTGATTACGATAATGTAAGGGGTGTCGAATAACATCTAAGATTTGAGACATCCATGCCAACCTCACCTAAACGTGGTGCACCCTGCTGAAGAACGAACGAGGCAATGGCGAAAGCGGGGTGGTAGGGTTTTACAGCCTGACTGGGTCGCAACCACCATGTATATGGCGAAAAAGCCCGTCATAGTGATCCGCTTCTGCGGGTCGCGTTTCGGGATCAGCCTGTGCATGTCCAGTTTTTCGCAGGCCGGCATGACAGCGGCGACCGGCGATGGATAGTGTATCACTCGGTGGTCGCCATTGTTTTTGGATTGTACTGTATTTACCATTAGGTACAGTGCAGTCATTTTGCCGTGCTACAATAAAAATAAAATGTAATTTCTCAAGATGTATACTGATTATTGACAATAAAGAAGACCAGGTTGCGCCTTCAAACTTAGCTATTAATGTATTCGGAACTTCATGAACAGACAAACATCAAAACGGCAATGATACCGTACCGCTATTATAGGTTTCGTGTACTTCTCCATCTTAGATCACGTCGATATTTACCATCAGATGAAAGTGTTGTCAAAAACTCGCCTATAAAGTATAAAATGCTATGTAGGTGGTAAAGCCACGCTGAAGCTATTACTGGTTTCACCATGAACGGATTTGCTCTCCCGGGGTAGTACCACCCTCTCACAGAAAACCGACGTGAAGTATTGCATTGCATTGTTGCGTTTCGTTCGGTCAGTGAAAGCGCCGGAGGCCCACTTCCTCTCCCTCTTGCACGCACTTGCGACTTCCCTGGTGTTCCTAGTGTCTATGGACGGTGGTGATCACTTAACATCAGGTGACCCACAAGTTCGTTTGCCTCCTATGATATAAAGTAAAAAAATGCGGATTTAAATATGCGTTCCGTGTATAAGATTTCATAAAAATATAATAAAACTGTTTTTTGCGTTAAATAAAGGCACAGATAAAAAAACATCTTGGCATATTCATAGTATCCTTTATAGCTGATACCTATCACGAAATATTGTTAAAACTAAAATAAATATACAGACAGATTACATTAATATAAATATGTGTCGGGAATTATTATAAATTGCAATCGGTTCTCTTACAGATGTTTACCTATGTACTAAATACTATGACAAAGGTAGGCTTTGTTATGACAATATAATGTCAAATCGGGTTGAAGCATCGTAGAGTGAGCATCCCAAAAGTCCACAGTCCCACCTTAAGCGATTTGTTTTTAAGTAGCCTCAAAATGAATTAACAGTATTGAAATTAATTTCTATGGTCCATTTAAGTTGTAAATGTGTACCTGTAAGCAAAACAATGTCATGATTATATTTTATTTACCTAAATAAATATCTCGTTACTACATGATTATTGTAACTTTAACACTATTGTTCAGATATAGTTAATATACGGTAAAATATATACTAAGCCTATCGTTGTTCATATTATTATTTAATATACATATTTTAACCAATTATAATTGATATAAGTGCGTCTAAAAAGTTTAATTTGAATTACAATGATGCTCATATAATTTATTTATCGAATAAATAATAAAAAAAATTGTGTGTGTGTACTTATGTACACGTGTCAGAAGTTATACTTCTTTGGCGTAACAAGATAAAAATCTTTTCAAAAATTTCATCTTTACCCTTATTCTACGTTTGTAGAAAAAACGACACTAACAATAGAAAAAAGGTACACTGAAAGTTTTAATACAAAGAAATACAAACAACAAATATAAAGAAACAAAATATTGACTATAGCTAACTTCAGGGTGTCAGCTATTTGTGACGGTGTACACGCGCATCTTAAAAATTTACTCTCATAATTTTTCCCTAACGCGCCAAAAGAAGAATAACTTCAAAACGACACTAACAATAGAAAAAAGGTATTTAATACATTAAAAGTTTTAATACAAAGAAATACAAACAAACAAAATGTTGACTATAGCTAACTTCAGCGTGTCGGTTTTTCGTGACGGTGTGCACTCTTATCGTAAAAATTTACTTTCATATTTTTCCCTAACGTGCCAAAAGAAGTATAACTTAAAAAAAATGTTATATTTGTGGCTAATCGCTTACAGTACGACAACAATATCCAGTCTGGAGTGTTACATCGTACGTCGTAATTGTGGCAGGTGTTTGTGAGGGCCCACACGACTCCTCCGACGTTAATTGTCTCATGTTTATGCAAACAAATTGATGTTACGTCACCCGTTGCGTCCAAGTTTACCAGTTCAACATAATTGTTAATGTCAAACTTGAAACTAAACCCTTCGGACTTGAGGTGCCATCGTTGTAATGATGGCCTAAGTTGTTTATAGTTACTTGCCTTTAGTACTCAATTTGAGAGTGGTGTATACCCATTATTAGTATTTCTCATCTATACTAATATTATATAGCTGGAGGGTTTGTTTGTTTGGTTGAGCGGTAAGCTCAGGAACTACTGGTCCGATTTGAAAAATTCTTCCAGTGTTATATAGCTAATTTATCGAGGCTTTAGGCTTTATATCGTCACGCTAAGACCAATAGGAGCGGAGCACCAATGAATAATGTTTCAAAATCGGTTTTTGTTTTGTATTTGAGAGTGTTAAAATACTTCAATTATCTTTGTGACTTGGGATGTTTCCCATGTTTCTGTTGAAAGGGGTTTTTTCAACACTACTGGTGAAAAGAAGAAAAACAGAAAAAAATTTAAACTCAATGTTTTAATATAAGAAAAGAAAAATGCGTTTACACTATTGAGACAACGAACTGCGTAGTTTCGATAACTCATTGCACACTGGCCGAAACAAGCCGATTTTTCCGGTATTTAAGGCGATGCCCCACCGTTAGAACATTTATGGCATCCCTTAGACATATCCTACCTGCGCTTGTTAATAAAAGTACACCTGTGTGCCCTATAATAAAAACCCTCATAATTAATTATTGCTGTTAATCCTTTTATTACTCTTAATCTTCTAATTATTTTATTGAGATGTAAAATTATTTTATAATTGTACTAATTCTTTTACTATTCGTATATTCGGTCAAACTCAACAGAGAGCTTCCGATGCGAGTTAGTTAGCCCAAAAAACTATTCCACGCGGACAGAGTCACGTGCAGAAGCTAGTAGATAGATATTTATGTTATGATTTATATAGCGCGGCGAATATAAAAGTATGATGTCACCCATAACGACGTCATGGTTATGTTTTAAGCGTTCAATCTACAAAGACTAATCGAGTGCCAACGATAAAAGCGATAGCCTTAAACGGCTGATAAGGTTTTTTTTTTTATAGTAGCACGGCAAAGTGATTGCACTATGCCTGATGGTAAGCATAGTACAATCCAAAAACAATGGCGACCAACGAGTACATACTGTCCATCGCCGGTCGCCGCTGTCATGCCGGCCTGCGAAAAGCTGGATATGCACAGGCTGATCCCGAAACGCGACCCGCAAAAGCGAATCACTATGACGGGCTTTTTCGCCATATACATGGTGGTTGCGACCCAGTCAGGCTGTAAAACCCTACCATCCCGCTATCGCCATTGCCTCGTTCGTTATTCAGCAGGGTGCACCACGTGCAGGTGAGGTTGGCTTGGATGTCTCAATTCTTAGATGTTATTTGACACCCCTTACATCCTTAAATTCAATACTGTACTCAGTTTTGCATACTATCTATACATCTATACAGGCCTTCTCTTCTTCGCGCCAACATATCATCATCATCATTAATAAATATAATAAAAATGAAGTGTCTGTATGTAATATCAAAATATTTTTTTTCCTGATTGGGTACGAAAGTATACACGATACTGATAACAAAAAAGGCAATTTTTAAAATTTTTGTCGGTCTGTCTGTCTGTTTGCTCCGGGTAATCTCCGATACGGCTGGACCGATTTTGATGGGAATTTCACTGGCAGATAGCTAAAATGACAGCGAGTTACTTAGGCTACTCTAAATTAGACTAGCTATTAACCGCGGCTTGGTCCGCAATGCTATTTCCAAAACGGCTGTACCGATTTTAACAGAACTTTCACCAACAGATAGCGGACATCATAGCAAGTGGTTTAATCTATTTTAATTTATACTAGCTGTTAACCGTGGCTTCGTCCGCAATGTTATCTCCAAATCAGTTCGACCAATCTTCACGAGAATTTCTCTAGCAGATAGCTAACCTTATAAAAAGTAATTCAAGCAAATTTAATTTATACTAGCTGTTAACCGTGGCTTCGCCCACAGTACTTTCTCCAAAACGCTTAGACCGTTTTTCACGGTACTTTCACTGGCAGATAGTGGACCCTATAAAAAGTAATTGAGGTTATTCTATTTTAGATTAGCTGCTACCCGCGACTTTGTCTGCATAAAAATTTAGCAAGATTTCAACTCATTCTTCATTTTTGTAAGAAAAATAATTATCAGCTTATTGTTTACAATTCGACATTATAATTATTAATAACTTTAATGATATAGATGTCTTCCTATGAAGATCTTAGATTAAAAAAATATTACGTAAAGTGTTCCATAATACAATTTCTTGCGGAACAGACAAGCGTTTATGTTTTCTATAGTCACAAAATCTTAATTATAATGGCAATGTAATATACATTGTAATGTAATGTAAATGTAAATCTTCATAATTATATTTTATGTTATTGTTTCATTAGTTTCTTATACAGTGTAAGTGAGCACTGAGGTAGATATATGGTGGGCTAAGGTTCCAAATATGTTGCTGATGACAAACCTCATTTGGCACGCTGTTAGTATTTATATATCTACTGTATACGTCACATATTACTTTTAGTTGCGTGCGCGTCGTACTTACAATTGTTTTTAAAGAGTATTTCTATAATTGTACATAATCTCACAATTTTATAATTCTTTAATACAATTTAAAAAAAACGCGTGCGGATCTTCGGGTACAACTAGTACGTTAATAAAACTTTAGGGAGAAATATTTTAAAATTCCAAATTGCTGTGTAGTTAATATTCGACGACTTAGTGACGAAGGTTTTTTAGGATATTATATTTTGATCACAATTTAAATAAGTGCCGTAATGGTCTAAGCTTACAGACAATTGGCTCTGTACAGCTGAAGGGGTTATAAACACGCGTACGTAAGGATAAACAATACCTTATGTCATGATAGTTCAATAGTTAGTATGTGAAAAGAAGGAGGCCACTAAAACATCGATACAATTCCAGCTGGTGACCATTGTCATAGATACGGTATTAGTTTGTACACATGTAGACTTGTGTACCGGTTTCCTAGAACTTACAAAATCTGTCAAAAATATATCTTGTTTTATTGTAGTTGTTTCCCGTTTTCCTGTACACCAAAGTTTCAAATGGAAAATCTCATTCGTAAAGTTATCACTTTTAAAAGTATTTTAACTCCACATAAAAGACAAACACGTTAAAAGTATGTTTTATCACATAATCAATGTTACATTATAAGTACAATATCTACATATTAATACATGAAGCCTAATCTTTGTATCCCTTTTTAACGGAATTGGATGAACGGATGAACGTGAAACTTGGCATAGTTAAAGTTTATATGGAGGAGAAGTGCAGAAAGCTATTTATTTTATATAAAATGCATTAGAAGTACATTAAATTAATTAAAATATGCATTACTCACACTACTGCTTCAATTTTACACAACATATACACACATGTAAATAAAAAAGACATTTTGACATCTGTCAATAAAGGACTTCAAAAAAGGTTGTGAAGGAGGTTGCTATGCTCGACTGTATGTATTATTTTACTCTTACGTTCCAATTACCCTTTTTCATTCTACATTCAACAATGATATTATAACATACAACTATTATTATAATATGTATCCCTTTAAAAAATCAATGTATTATGGTCGAATGTGGACCACTGGACGCCCACTAGTTCAATGTAATACAGCATGCATGGTAATAAAATTATTACTTATTTGCAAGTACGGTTCAGATGTATAATACACTAGCTGATAACAACGACTTCATAATATATATAAAGATATAGAAAGATTTCCTGGCGCCCTTCTTCACGTCTAGGAAATACTTGAGCAGACACAAAATCTATCAAGTTATTTTTAATTAATTTGCGAACAACGGTGGATATTTTTGTAGATATTATTTATATAAGAGGATAGATAAACGATAACAATTGACTCCCGCTAGTGCTGGGCATTAAAAAGGCAGTGAATGAAATAAAAAAAAATCCTAGAACCATCTACGAAAAATTTCGCATCGAATGATTATGGTACTATGCCGAGATGTTAAGTAGTTTTTATGTGATGGAACCACAAATAATCTATATTTTCATTACATAATTATATATATGTTATTAAGTACAAGCAATTCTACTATGTTTTTATTTGACATCGTGTAATTACAAACTACACCGAGCTCAACGCCTACAACGAATGCGGACACGAGTATAGTGAAGGAGTTTTCACAAAGATTGAACGCTCCCGCCAACAGTTTATATTAGAAAAGTTCGCGGAATGGTGAGCGGACCCGGGACAAATTGCTTTACTAATACAACAGCTTTCCGGGCCTCCGGTTGACTAAAGTTGGACAAAAACTGGACGAACATAAGGGTTGTGAGGATAGTAATTCCTTTAACTCTAAGCTTGTTATTGTTTTATCATCTTTTTTAATAGAAAATACATGTTGTTCTTAATTCAATTACTTTATTTTCGGACTTATATGATATTTTAATAAAATAAATGATTCCCAGGTTAGTAACATGACATAATTTTTTTCTTTAGTGAAGAATGTTAGCGTAAAAGATTATTTTTTTCAGTTCGTTGTATTGAATAAAATTCTCAGAAGGCAGTAAAATTAAACTTCTGCAACAGATAATAATGTAGTGACGGTTATTCTGGCCTAAAAACTTACCACGGGAAAAGCGTAAGTGGAAATACACAAGCAAATCTTAAAACGTCGTGTATCAAAGCTAGTAGCGATGATTCGCGAAGTATTCTGAGACCTGTGCCTAAAGAAGCACAAGTATTATAATGGTTTGAACATTAAAAAGATATAAAATGACATAGATATTTATACAGGCATAAAAAGTGATGCTTGAATTAGTGATTCTCTTAGTCATACATACAGTATCTATTGCGTATTCCCTGGTAGTCCGGTGAAGCTGTTAAGACCTTGCTTGGTGAATAGCGTAGTCAGTTCGAAAAATTACAAAAAAAAATAAACCGCCTTCGATGTGAAAAACTAATGAGGCACTAAAAAGCGAAAAATAACTGAATAATTAAATTAACCAAATTAAATAAAAAATATTGATATTTAAGAATCATTAAAATCGGTTCATAATTGACGGAGATATCGATTACCATATAAAAAAAAAATACACACAACCGAACGTAGTAACCTACTCCTTTTTGGAAGTCGGTTAAAAAAGGAAAACAAGCGTCTTCCCTGGAATAAAACCATATGTGAAAAAACGAATATTATAGGAGCGTAAAGATGTTACTAAAAATGAATAACATAAAAAAATCGAATATAACATAAAAGACATTGTAAATTATGTATGTCATGTTATTTTTATTAATCCCTAATTTTTAAAATCTTAAAGAAGGGCGTGCGTCATCTTGCGTCTTTATTCTTCGAAATGATCAATAAATTGTATTTAATTCTTCTTATGTATTTATGGATACTTCGAACCCGATCTAATCTAGAGTTGTAAGTGCGGGTAGCGTAATTGTAATGCTAATAATATTGCTAGTATAATAATAATGGTAACACGAAAAGTTGTGCGGAATAAATATCTAAACTTACCCGGACGATCCTTTTTAATAATATGGTTGAACGTGTACTCCCATCCATTTAAGTATAAATATAAAAAGAGTTAGAATACGATTTCTATGTTAATGTAAATATGCTTTTATTAACATTAAATATTATAAAGTAAATGTTATGTGTTTGTTGTTACTTGTTACTTAATAAAAAAATTAATAGAATTTGTGACAACACTTTTTAAGAAGTCCAAATTTAAAAAAAAAGCCCAGGCAGGCAATAAACATTTCAATTTATATATGAGATATGGATTAGATAAGTAAATTAAATACAACGTCAAAGTAAAACGCTGCAATGTTATAACATCGCAGTCACGTAGAATGTTCAGCGAACGGACACATAGAAAAGATTCATACAGATCACGTAGGTAACTTTATCAGTCTGGTACGATGTGGAAAAATTAGTTTGAGTAATACTAACAAGGAGCAGTTTAAGTCCAACTGTTACCTTTATTTATTATAATATATATTTTTTATCCTTTGAGTTATAGACGTAGAAAAGAATACGTTTAATACATTTTACTCTATCTGTTACTCAATTTTCCACCTCGACCCTTCAAGCTTTACCATTTAAACCTTTAACAGGAGTTTGTAGTTAAAATAAACTTTTTAGTTTATAATAATAAATCTGTATTTCTGTATTTGCTAATTTAAGCGCCATGTCAAGCGGGTTTTGGTGTCAAAAGGCTATTATAGAGTGGATCAATGGTGATGTCTGGAATTGACTCATCTCTGTGCATCCATTAAAAACGTTTGTGACATTTACTATTATATAGAATATATTATTATTCTAAATATTTTATATATTTGTTAAAAATATAAACCAGATCGAGTTTCTTGCCGGTTCTTCTCGATGACTGGGTTGTTTTCCGAACCGGTGGTAGTTTTGACGTTCATAAGTGCTTTCTTAGGGCCTAAATTGAATACAGTGTTTTTGATTTGATTTGTGTCGTTTTATTCCAAAATTTACTAATGATTACATACAAATTAGAAAATATGTTGTTTCACTGTTTAATCTAATGGCCGGATTGAAATTGAAAACAGCTTTACTGGCCTTTATGAAATTTTAGGCACTGGAAGCCATTTCTCAGTTGTTCATCATTAGCTTATAAGATACCCACTACAGGGCCATAGACCTCTTCCCTAAGGAAGGTATGGGAGTAACCATCACGCGAGCCCACGACGTATTGGCGATTTCAAACTCTGAGAAATCCGTTGTTGTATATTTTTCCACATACGGTAGTACTACAAGAACATTTCTCAGGTTCAGGTTTCCTCACGATATTTTCCTTCACCGTCAGCCGATAGTGCTACCAACGAATTCCGTAAAATTCGTTGGTAAATGCCGGGGTTCGAACCTGGGGACATCGAAATGATATTCCACCGGCCAGTTCACTAGACAACCACGGCAATTGTTAGAATGCAAGTATTGAAAAAGAAAACAACTTGTACAGATCGCCAAAAAATACAAATTAATTTCATATGAATTTCCATACGTATACGTCCATACAATACGTATTTTATTTTATAATACCGTTCAAAAATTGTATAGCAAAAATAGTAATCGTTATGACGTTATTTATAGCTTATCTGATTTACATTTAACTCGATAAGCAGTTAAAAATAATTACTGGACAAAAAAATTGTACGGACCTGCAGGCGGATGCAAGTCATAGATATAGTGCATTGATAATCAAAGGTGCAGCTAATAAAGATTACAATAACATTTCATATAACAACAAACTTGATAATTTTCTAAAAAACATAATTTTACACGGAATATTTTTGGCTTAAAAATATAAAAACAGTAATTAGATAACATACAGGCGATAACGTTTGTAAGAATTATCAGCTCTATCGTTGTTGTCCAAGATAGTAGCAGAGCTATTTATCGTAAGAAAAATACAAATCATCTGATTTTGTTACTAAAGATTATTTATTTTAACAAACGTGCTATCTAGATTTTTGATAACTGTGAAATCATATGACGAAATTAGTAATAAAATACGATTGGTAGGTTTTTATCACGCTTTTATTAGCTTAACCTGTATGTATGTATGTAACCGAGCCCCTTTGAGCTCGATTTTGTCCTACTTTGAACGATCAGATTTAATTCAAACTTTACACATCTGTCAAATCCAAATAATCCGAAAAAAAAAGTTAAAAAATTTAACTAAAAAATGAAAAATAAATTAGTTTAATAAAAACTAATAAAACACGCTTTCATAAAAAATCCATCTAAAAAAACAGAAAATAAAATTAATAAATTTGGATTAAGAATAGTGTAAATTAAAAATAAATGTATATTTTTGTAAAAAGTGACAAAAAAATGATAATGACCTGCAGATATCAGTATTTTTATCATTTTTTATTGTAATTTTACAATCCTACAATCTACTTCGCTTTTCTGTTTTTTAGATGGATTTTTTATGAGTATTTTTTTTTTACTATTTTTTTTAATTGTAATTTTACAATCCTACAGTATACTTCGAGCGACGCTACATCTCACAACGAAATTTAATTAGCAGTATAACATAGTGAGTCAGTCACGAGAGAGGAAATTTGATAAAAAAAGTCTTTATAAGTTGACGTTTGATTGCTCTCACCAATGTTAAGAATGAATTGAACTGACAATGAATTGAAAATAACAAGCTTAGAAAACTAAGCCTAGAGAAATACCTACCTCCCTTCCTCGTCCCCCCACACTCCCCTCCTCAAACACAGGCTGGTAACGCACTTATCACTCCCTTGGTGTTGCAGGTGACCCACCTGTTCATTTGCCTCATATGATATATAAAAAAACAAACACTTATACTACTGTCCGAAAGGAGAGGGGCGCATCTGCTGTTTTGCAATACTGAATTTTTATTCAGAATCTGGAAAAAAAGGGGCATGTAATATATATTTGCATGTAGTATTTGCTTCTTATCTACAAGCTACTGTTATCAAACTACACATAATCAAAAAACGAGTTCGACTTCGCTACAAACCCCGGAATAGGGCGCAGGTTTAGACGGGTATAGATTTTTTCACTTTTCTCCGATTTGTATTCTGGTTAGATGTGTCTGCTTTTATTACAGCGCAGTATAACTGCTTGATTTTCGATTTAACTTAAATGTGATATCAAAACCGAACGGGCACTAAAAATGACCTACTGTCATACAATATCATTATGATATTTACCTCCACCAAAAATCTTAGCTCGGTACCACTTAGATAGACTCTGTATCCGAACATGCCGCGATTGAATCATTGTATCACAGAATTTTTAACAAGAAAAATATTTTTATAATATAAAATCTAAGGTAGTTTACACGTATGCGTAATTGATTATAATCGACTGCAGCAAGCATATCCCAAGGGCACACTTCGCATGCACTAAACCCTCTTATGAATCGCATTATACACTTACGAAACTGCACGTCTTCCATTCATGAATATTTATGCGCCATAGAATACTGTCTTTTAGAGAAGAATTTTATTATGTGACTTTTGGAAGGTATTAGCGGACTTTAAAAAAATATTTGTTTTATATTTTGAAGCATTGCACTTTAGCGCACACGATTTTCAGCATTTCCTATGATATTATATTATTTAGTCTTTTTTTTATTATATCACGGCAAAATGACTGGACTATGCCTGGTGGTAAGCACAGTACAGTCCAAAAACAATGGCGACCACCGAGTAACACACTATCCATCACCGGTCGCCGCTGTCATGCCGGCCTGCGAAAAACTGGATATGCACAGGCTGATCCCGAAACGCGACCCGCAGAAGCGAATCACTATGTGGATTATTCTAAATTAGTGATGGTGTCTCGCGTCGTATGACGTGACACTGGCTTATTTAGTTACTTCTATCAGTGCTTATATGAATAAACATGTGGAATGCTTAGAAGTTATGAACAGTTTAGAAACAGTTTAATCTATTCTAAATTACTCAATAATTTAGAATAATCCACATTAAAATAATTAAATAGAAGTGCATTAACAACACTTTCCTATATTGATTGACATAGAAAATAATAGATGGCGGTGTTATCAAACACCTATGATAATTTGAATCTTTGTAGGTTTTTTTTTCTCGAACTACGCTATTATCAAAATCAAAATCAAAATATCCTTTATTCAATTTAGGCCCTGAGAAGGCGCTTATGAACGCCAAAGCTACTACCGGTTCGGAAAACAGCCCAGTCATCGAGAAGAACCGGCAAGAAACTCGATCTGGTTTATTTTTTCATGTCATATATTTGTATAGTAACATAAATATTCACATTCGTTATTAGTGGATGCACAGAGAGGGGCGTCATTTCCAAACGTCACAATCGTTCACGTATTGATCCACCCTATAATAGCCTTTAGATATTAAAACCCACTTGACATGGTTCTTGAACTCACTATCAGGCAAATCGGTAATGTGTTTTAACTTAGTCTTTAATGATTCGCGAGGCCTCATATTATAAATTGCTCGAACTGCTCGTTTTTGTAATAGGAATATGGTGTCCACCTCAGCTGCTGTACCCCACAACAAAATACCATAAGACATTAAGCTGTGGAAGTAAGCGAAGTAGACAACCCTAGCAGTGGCAATATCTGTTAGCTGGCGAATCTTTCTAACTGCGAATGCAGCAGAACTTAGTCATCCCGCCAATTTTTTTACGTGAGGACCCCATTGTAACTTTGAATCAAGTGTAATACCCAAGAACACAGTATCGTCAACTAAGCCTACTAGATTCCCATCGATCTCGATTCTACTATTAGTAAACCGAACATTAGGCAAGGTAAATCTTATACATTTTGTTTTGTTGGCATTAAGCAATAGATTATTTAACGCAAACCAGTCGGAAATTTTATTTAAAGTATTATTTAGATAACTAAGCTCTGAATCTATTCTTTTTACCTTAAATATAATTGAAGTGTCGTCCGCGAAAAGAACCATGTCAGCACAGTTATCAACCACTAGCGGTAGATCATTTATATATACTAAGAACAAAAATGGCCCTAAAATAGAACCCTGTGGGACGCCAATTTGAGTCAGTGATCCAGCTGACGTAACCCCGTCTACACTAACTTTGTGACAACGATCTTCTAAATAGGACACTAGAAGGTCGAGAGAAGCTCCACAAACACCATAGTGTTTTAATTTCAAAATAAGGGTACTATGGTCAACGCAGTCAAAAGCCTTAGACAGATCACAAAACACACCAATTGCATCCTGCGATCCCTCCCAAGCTCGAAAAATATGACTTAGTAACGTTGCACCAGCGTCAGTAGTTGATTTTGATTTTGTGAAACCAAACTGTCGACCATCCAGAATCTTTTGCGCTTTAAAATATCCTAATAATTGTTTAAGCATAATCTTCTCGAAAATTTTGCTTAAGGACGGCAGTACAGAAATTGGTCTATAATTTCCAAGATTACTCCTACAGCCTGATTTAAATAAAGGAACCATTTTACTTATTTTCATTAAATCGGGGAAGGTTCCTTTTGCTATACACTGATTAAATATATTAGCCAAATATGATGAAATATTAATAATTAAGGACTGTACTACTATTACCGACATTCCCCAGATATCTTCGGTATGTTTCATGTTTAAGAGTTTAAAAGTCCTTATTATTTCATCTGCACTATCCAAAAACAATGGCGACCACCGAGTAACACACTATCCATCACCGGTCGCCGCTGTCATGCCGGCCTGCGAAAAACTGGATATGCACAGGCTGATCCCGAAACGCGACCCGCAGAAGCGAATCACTATGTGGATTATTCTAAATTAGTGATGGTGTCTCGCGTCGTATGACGTGACACTGGCTTATTTAGTTACTTCTATCAGTGCTTATATGAATAAACATGTGGAATGCTTAGAAGTTATGAACAGTTTAGAAACAGTTTAATCTATTCTAAATTACTCAATAATTTAGAATAATCCACATTAAAATAATTAAATAGAAGTGCATTAACAACACTTTCCTATATTGATTGACATAGAAAATAATAGATGGCGGTGTTATCAAACACCTATGATAATTTGAATCTTTGTAGGTTTTTTTTTCTCGAACTACGCTATTATCAAAATCAAAATCAAAATATCCTTTATTCAATTTAGGCCCTGAGAAGCATTCAGGTATTGATCCACCCTATAATAGCCTTTAGATATTAAAACCCGCTTGACATGGTTCTTGAACTCACTATCAGGCAAATCGGTAATGTGTTTTGGGACTTTATTATAAAACTTAACACTATTACCTAAAAAACTGTTTTTGGATTTAGTGAGCCTGAAGCATGGAATGACCAATTTGTTGCTGTTTCTAGTATTTAAATTATGCTGGTCTTTTACTAGATCCAACATATCTGAATTTTTGCGGACATACATTAAATTATCTAGAATATATTGGGAGGGCAGAGTTAAGTTACCGAATTCCTGAAACTTAGTCTTTAATGATTCGCGAGGCCTCATATTATAAATTGCTCGAACTGCTCGTTTTTGTAATAACCCGGTTCCCGATTGTATTGACCCGCCTTCACAGCTTCACCGGACTAAGATCTTTGTAGGATTATGTAATAAAAATATGCGTTACTATTGATGTGTTAATTTCGACTGCTGAATGCTCCGACTGCTGGATGCTTCCACTATGACATATATTTCGTATCGGATAATCTATGGTACAGTGTAATGTGTTTTGATATATGATATACCTTCTGATGGATGGTAGGATATGACAATGTTGTCTCTAGGATTCTCGAATACTAAAATATGTACCGACTGTAATCTATATATATATAATAAGAATGTAAACATAAAGCGTTTGTATTTTTTCGGTTCTCGTAAAAAAAATTATTGCCTTTGTCAAGGAATAAGTAATAGAATACATTAAAATCATTTTTAGAAATGTCTGTCTGTCTGTTTGTACAAGTTTTGGGGTGTAAGGGGTGTCAAATAACATCTAAGACTTGCGACATCCAAGCCATCCTTACCTGCACGTGGTGCACCCTGCTGAATAACGAACGAGGCAATGGCGAAAGCTGTCCTACTGTCATACAATATCATTATGATATTTACCTTCACCAAAAGTCTTAGCTCGGTACCACTTAGATAGACTCTGTATCCGAACATGCCGCGATTGAATCATTGTATCACAGAATTCTTAACAAGAAAAATAATTTTATAATATAAAATCTAAGGTAATTTACACGTAAGCGTAATTGATTATAATCGACTGCAGCAAGCATATCCCAAGGGTACACTTCGCATGCACTAAGCCCTCTTATGAATCGCATTATACACTTACGAAATTGCACGTCTTCCATTCATGAATATTTATGCGCCATAGAATACTGTCTTTTAGTGAAGAATTTTATTATGTGATTTTAATGACAACGTGGCATAAGTACAAACAAAAATATACTAGACATAATAATATAATAGACAAGTAAATGGACGTAATACATTCAGATGACTTTATTGATCACTGCTTTTGCATAAACTTCCACGTAGACAAAGTCGCGGGCATTGCTAGTACCGACTATAGTCTTACGGTTACCTTTGTGTCATGTCTGGGATCAGGTCTATCAAATAACCATGTGGAATGGTAAGGATCTATATCAGCATGTTGATAACCCAGCAAATCTTCTTTTGTTGTTGCGTCTAAATATTAAGCTTTCGAAATGCTTGCAAAACAACATGATAGCGACGACTGGTATTAGTTTTGCGTTTCTCTGTAGGTAGCATCAGGTACAGTGTCCGGGCATTTTCATATGTGAGTAGATTGCGATACCGAACTCTTGATTTTTTTTGTGTGCGTGGTTTTTGGCCCTTCCCGCTGAACCATAAACATTTCTGTGATAACTGTGTGTACGTGTATGTGACGGTGCACCGTGAGAACGAGCTAGAATAGCCAGATTAGTGGTTTGCTTTGTACGGGGGTATGTAAATACCGTATTGAGGTTTGAAACGGGCCTTCCCGGATCCCTTTGGATATTCGCGAAAACATAGTGTTTATCTATACATATAATAAAAATGAAGTGTCTGTATGTAATATTAAAATAAAAAAATTTCACTGATTGGGTATGAAAGTATACTCGCATGTGATAACAAAAATGTAATTTTTTAAATATTTGTCGGTCTGTCTGTCTGTCCGTTTGTTCCGGGAAATCTTCGAAACGGCTGAACCGAATTTGACAGGAATTTCATTGGCAAATAGAAAAAAATACAGCGCGTTACTTAGGCTACTTTAAATGAGACTATCTGTTAACCGCGGCTTCATCTGCCATGCTATCTTCAAAACGGTTGGACCGATTTCCACAGGACTTTCACTGACAGATAGCTGACCTTACAAAAAGGAATTTAAGTAATTTTAATTTAGATTAGCTGTTAACCGCGGCTTCGCCCGCAGTGCTATACTGCGGGCGAAGCCACGGTTAACAGCTAGTATAAACTAAAATTGCTTAAATTACTTTTTATAAGATCAGCTATCTGCCAGTGAAAGTTATCTGAAGACGATCGAATCGTTTTGAAGATAGCACTGCGGGCGAAGCCGCGGTTAACAGCTAATCTAAATTAAAATTACTTAAATTCCTTTTTGTAAGGTCAGCTATCTGTCAGTGAAAGTCCTGTGGAAATCGGTCCAACCGTTTTGAAGATAGCATGGCAGATGAAGCCGCGGTTAACAGATAGTCTCATTTAAAGTAGCCTAAGTAACGCGCTGTATTTTTTTCTATTTGCCAATGAAATTCCAGCACTGAGGTAGTTATATGGTTGGTTATGGTTCCAAATATTATGCTGATGACAAACCTCATTTGGCACGCTCTTTGTATTTATATATCTAATGTACACGTTACATGTTACTTTTAGTGGCGTGCGCGTCGTACTTACAATTGTCTTTAAAGAGCGTTTATGTAATTGTACATAGTCTCACAATTCTATAATTCTTTAATACGATTTTAAAAAACGGGTGCGGAGCTGCGGGTACAGCTAGTTCTAAATAAGTTTTAAAACGATTTTATAAAAGAGGTCGAGGTAGTCACAAGGATTACCGATAGAAGTAAAAACTTAAAACAATGGAATAACTGTGTTCTCTTTTGAATTTTTTAATTAAGTATGGTCTGAATTATCTAAATTTCATAATTTGTATATTGAAATTATGAACATTAGTGTTAACGTACATTTATTGACACTCGAAGCAATAATTATATACATTTTTATAAAGTCTATTAATCAATGAAATGTATGATGAGCTATAAAATATCATTATCACATGGACACATGCCCTTATACTACGTGTCGCTAGTCTGATGCAAGGCGTATAAGTGTAATACGCTCGGTCACGTTTCACTAGCATGTCATGACGCAAAATCATAAGTTTATCTCCTACTAAAAACAGCGCTGAATACGCCTAAAGAAGTTTTAATTTCAAAAATACGTGGAATTATGTAACTACTGACAAGACTATACAAGGACTAAATACAATATATTTCAAATGTATCAGAACGTTAAATTGGTGTCTCCGCACATCAACAGGAGCATCTCCTATTATTTCTCAAATGTTATCAGAATATCAAATAGCGATCCGGGGAAATATAAATTATGCGGCACGGCGAAAACGGCTTTGTCACTTACGGGTTATAAGCCATAATCGTGGATCAAGATTGGAGAGTTCGATTCATTTTGTAACTGACGATTTGCGGAGTGCGGGACGAGTTGTGTGAAGCGAGTGTTTTTCACGGTCTCATTATGTGACGATTCGTATTCGAGCCCGAACTGGAGTTAGTGCTGTAAGGGCGAGGGTACGATCCTTTGCCGACACGAATAACCGTGCCACGCTTGCGAACTTCGCAAACGTTTTGGAGTTTATTAATCAAAAGCCGTTTCTGAGTGACGTGAATTTACATATACGGTGATGTAGACATATTTTGTTATAATTTTCCAAACTATGAAATGATGTATTCTCAACTAATATTATAAACGGGAAGATGGGTTTGTTTGTTTGTTATGCTATCACGCCTTCACTACTTAACTGATCGTCAAGAAATTTTGTATTCACATTCTCAGGGGCATATAAAAAAACATAGGGTATCTTTCACCAAATAATAATATAATATATAAATTTATAATATTAGTTGAGAATACATCATTTCATAGTTTGGAAAATTATAACAAAATATGTCTACATCACCGTATATGTAAATTCACGTCACTCAGAAACGGCTTTTGATTAATAAACTCCAAAACGTTTGCGAAGTTCGCAAGCGTGGCACGGTTATTCGTGTCGGCAAAGGATCGTACCCTCACCCTTACAGCACTAACTCCAGTTCGGGCTCGAATACGAATCGTCACATAATGAGACCGTGAAAAACACTCGCTTCACACAACTCGTCCCGCACTCCGCAAATCGTCAGTTACAAAATGAATCGAACTCTCCAATCTTGATCCACGATTATGGCTTATAACCCGTAAGTGACAAAGCCGTTTTCGCCGTGCCGCATAATTTATATTTCCCCGGATCGCTATTTGATATTCTGATAACATTTGAGAAATAATAGGAGATGCTCCTGTTGATGTGCGGAGACACCAATTTAACGTTCTGATACATTTGAAATTATTTATTTAGTCCTTCTATTTATTTTATATAAAATGCATTAGAAGTACATTAAATTAATTAAAATATGCATTACTCACATTATTGCTTCAATTTTACACAACATATACACACATGTAAATTTTGACAAGGTCATCCGTCAATTTACTCTTATGTTCCAATTACCTTTCTCAATATTTTTAACATGACTGACGTTGCATGCCCTTTGAAATCAACTGGTCAAATTGTAGGTTAATTGTATAATAATATAAATATGTAAATTCATAACATACATTAAAAATTAATTGATACATAATTTATGGAACCACTGAAATAATTATTATTCTCTTATTGAATGTCAAATTTTTTAGGTGACAGGACTGCTTCCATTTTGCTTCATGTTGTCATAAGAGTAAAGCAATATTACCAAAGTCAATGTCAATATTTTAATATTTAGTATTTTTATGGTGAACTCACTTTAAATGATGATTCAATAAAAAGAGCCAAAAAATACTTTGTAAATTCAAAATAACAAAATTTGTTTGCTCATGAAAGTAATCCATGGCTTAGATATCCGCGGTTACAATGATGCAGTTCAACCTGATGTAGCACTTATATTTGGTACAGTTGATGATGAATTTTGAACAAAAATGAATTCTTTTCAAAAGTTATTGGTAGTATTAAAAATATCTTTGTTTTAAATTCATCATTTGATTCTATTGTGTATCCATTACTTTTCCAAGCGATGTTACTGGGCATATAACTATTCCTAATAATTTACAGACTTCATCTAATTCAATATCACTCAGAAATGCCACCACTCATGGTGTCGTGTAAAATTAATTGACAATTGTATCATGAGTTGAGTGAGTTAATAAGTGAGTTTATAATTAATATTTCATTTAGACATAGATTATTGTCATGATTATATAATTTAAAAAAAAGTGGCAAATAACTGAGTAGCCATGATGAAAACCTTTGATTATAGAAGTAAGTTGACAAAAGAACCCCGATAATGGTCAATGTTAGTGGTAGAGCCACGCTGAAGCTATTACTGGTTTCAGCATGAATGGGTCGGCTCGAACGGGGTAGTATCTCACAGAAAACCGACGTGAAGTAACAGTGCTTGCATTGTTGCGTTTCGTTCGGTCAATGAGAGCGCCGGAGGCCCACCTCCCCTCCTCCTCCCCCTTCCCCACTCCTCTCCCCCAAACACTGGCTGGCAACGCACTTGCGACTCTTCTGGTGTTGCAAGTGTTTATGGACGGTGGTGATCACTTAACATCAGGTGACCCACCAGCTCGTTGGCCTCCTATGATATAAAAAAAAACTTTAAAAAATTAATGAACTATGGTCGAATGTCGACCACTGGGCGCCCCCTAGTTTTAATAACGACGCGACTTAAGTACGATAGATAAGTAGATAGACTTAATACACTCATATGATTTGATTAGTTACTGGTTTTTGTTATATTAAATTCCACGAGGACGATGTCGCGGACACAGCTAGTAAAGTATAAGTAATGTAAAGTATGTGGGTGTAACGTATTGTTAGCAAAAATGGTATTCGACGTCAGAAACACAATTTTAAGTTTATCTAGAGATAACTTCTATACAGATGCTAGTAACCGCAAGAGTATTTTGATTAAAACCGGAACTTTTTTCATTTCTTCTGTTAGTAAGTTGTTAGCTTTCTGACAGATGTCATTATACAGATTAAAAGGAGGCAACAGATTGTTTTGACAAATTATTTGTTAAATTTCGTACTTTTCGTTTTAGTCCCAACGTCGAGAATAAATTAAAAAGTATTTAAGCTTATTATAAAATACGAGTGAAATATTTGTTCAAGTCTTTCCTTACATTCTTACTAGGTTTAAAAAAATATATAATTATTCACTTTTGCGTAGCTCTACTTTAATATTCTGAGTATCTACATATGATTTCGATTTAAATTACATTTATTAATCGCACTCTCAATAATCAACGACTCTGTCTTTTTATCTTCCATGTGTAAATAGGCGAAAATAACTTTTTTTTTGTATAGTAGCTATTAACGAACTTTAGTGTTATCTACAAAAACATTGGACATATATAATTATTTATACATACTATCGACAAACAAATAGTAAAAATATACTCCTTTTTTCGTACCACCAAAGACATGATGCATGCTTTTCGTCTAAAATGTAGATTTTAGGTATTAAACAAATAGGTATTGTAGAATACCAATTTGTTTAATACAGTTTTTAGCAATAGGTATAAACTTATACTTACTTCGTCCGGTGGAAGCTTATGTAAAACAGTGATTAAAAAAACACCTGAATGTATTAAATTCAATCGCTTATCTACTTCTCTCTCGTACTTAAGTCACGTTGTCATTAAAATTACAATAACTTTTGATGGAACGAACTGATTTTAATGAAACAAAGACCAAATGTTACTCGAGGATATGTTTTATGATTTTATCTAGAACGCTGTACTTTAGCAGTGACGCCTTTTTTTTAACGTGGAGGAATCCCTTATGGATACGCCACCCTCCCGGGGCAGAGGGTGGGTTATGTCCGAGTGGCACGGACTAAAACCCCACGGTGTACCGACATACCGTTTTGTGGGGGCGGCAAGTGATCGTTCAAGCTAATCAACCTTGTAGTAGCAGTGACGCCTGACCAAACAAATCGACTGACAGATAGATATTCCTAAAAAGGATTGAAATGTATTTTATTACTTATTTAGACACCGGCAACATTTTTTTTTCACAAAAATCTAAAAAGTACATACACGTTAGATATACATTCTTATTGTATGTATAGAAGAAGATATAGAATAGATGAAGCATGCATCAGGTGTAAAACACCTTCTTTGTTTAAATTGTTAACGGTTGTCAGCTGAACCGTTTACCCTAAAATAATAGCCACTTTCTCCCCTGAACGGAACCACGATTTATCTCAACAAATTTCCAATGGCTCCTGGATATTGGATGTCGGGAGGAATTTTACCTAGTCTTTAACGAACGGTATTTAACTTTACGTTTACGCTTTGATTTTAAACAATTTACGAAATGCTCACGATAAAGTGATATTACCTTTTATTTTTAATTAATAATCAAATACATTGTAAATGTTTATTTCGACACTTTTGTAGTTTAGTTTCTGGGGTGTTCGTAATTTCACATTTATAAGTGTGACATTAAAAACGTATAATGTAAATAAATGTACTATTTTTTTATTTGCTTTATTATATGTTATTAATTAATTGGAATTTATAATCACATTATCAAAATTATTAATTCCTTTGCGTAGCTGATAATATATCGATTGATATACTCTAAATAACAATTAAGAATGTAAACGTAGATAAAACTTCGGGGTTATATAGTTCCTATCAATATTCTAAATCATTCTTGTTTATTTTAATAATAATATATTTTAAGGTATCGTTTAATTCTTGCTTACATTGGTTCATACTGTCGTAATTCTAGTACTATGTCGTATGTTTGTAATAAGCTCGTATATCAAGTATTCAATTTGTACAATCACCCTTCATTCTGACTGCTGAGAATATTACGATAAAACACACGAGTAACAGTTCTTTTCCTCTGCACATAAAATTATTAAAAAATAAATTAAATTAATCCTATTAATTATCCTAATAATTACCTTGCTTTATTGTAATCCTTAATGCGTAATGATATGATAAAATTATTAAACAAAATTAGCTAAGTTATCTACATAATATGTTGAAAGATAGTAGGTACTTCCACTTCGACACTGTAACCTATCTAGCTCTTATACGACTTCTACAGCCTTTATCAATATTGGATTACGTGGTTATTGGTTTTTTTTAAATATATTTTAGTGGGCCAACGACCAGGCGGGTCACCTAATTGTAAGTGATTACCGCCTTCCATAGACACTAACGACATCAGGGGAATCACAAGTGTATTGCAGGCCTTTTAAAGAAGTGTACCTTCATTTCTTAAAGGTTTCTAACTCGTAATAGTTTAGAGACACCGCCGCTGGTAATCGATTCGACAGGATCGAAGTACAAGGCAGAAATTTTGATTTTGAATCAATAAGAATAAAGTAATATGTATTTACCTATTACCTGCATTTAATACCTCATTGTATTACGAGTATATAGAATAAAATAAAAAAGAAATTAAATTCATGTAAAATTTATTATCATGAATAAAAAGTCCAAAAAAACAATGGTCATTAGACGTATAACATTCTTGTATTTAGTATGGATATCTCCCTGCGGTATCCAGACGGTACATTCCGGTGCTGAAAGCAAAAATAATTATAATTTAGACAAAGAGAATAACGATTATCCGTTAATTTCAGACGTCATTACCTATCTAATGTTATTGTAATGTTGATAAGATTTATTACATTTATCAATATTAAATCTATGATTTGCATTCTTACCCAAACTTCCTCAAGTCATCATTGCCCATATGGAATTGCCTTCCGCGGCACGTATTCCAAGTAATCTGTAAAGTGCTAGAACATTCGTTTCCAATCAAATGGTTATAGGTAACAGTTGCAGCGAAGAGTTCCCAGGCACGGTTGTGATTGCATAAACTTGTGAGACAGGAGGGTTGCGAGTTGCCGCCGTTGGGGAAGAAATCGGCTCTAGCTATTGCGGAACCAATGCCGAGACCGGCAGTTCCACCATCAGTGTGTATGGCTTCGACGTATACTCCATCATTTGCATTCAGACGGTTGGTGTTGTAGTTCCATAGAGGACCAGCGGGGTCTAAACCTGTTAAAATATAAATCGTCAGGGGATAAAATTATTTATATCAAATGTAGTTCGTTTTTTTTTCTAGGACACGATAATCTAGAATTGTTGGATATGACAATTGTATAAAACTTAACCGCAAATTTACTTAATTCGATACTATTTTCGACAGCGGCGCTCCTAGTGTTACATTCTGGCATTAGCTACCCTATGTCTAGTATTGATACTGGATGGCAAAGCATCAATATAGTTAACACTAAGCACATAGCGATAAATCTTTCCTTTTTCCTTTCCTGATTGTTTTTCGATTTTTTTATTTGGTAAAAGAGAGATCAGCAATGATTGTTCAATTGATAACATGTTTTGTACACTGCGTCGATCTACGTAGGACAAATAACATTGTGGTCAAACCTATAGCATATATTTAAAAAAAAGAATTTGTTTTCCATTTCATCCTCTATTTGTTATTCCAATATGACCCATTCCAATAAAGAGATCAGTTCAAAGCATATTCGTTGTAACTTAATGTAAGACAATAAGTATAGTTCTTTTATAGTCTTTATTGATGCTATATAAACATACCAGTTACACGAGCAGCTCTGCCTCCAAGTTCGCGTCCGGCGTTGCCGACCACGTGGGCACCTAAACTGAATCCAACAAGGTGCATGGATGTGAAAGCAGCACCGGTCACGCGGTTGATGAATGCCATGAATTGCCCCAGACCACGACCAACATCGGGAACACCCCTCACCGCAGTAGCATAGTCAGATAAGGCGAGTCGTCTCCAGTCCATGACAATGACGTTTACATCGCTTTTTCCGAGGTAGGCTAGAATAAGTAAATAATATATGCTTTGTTTACTCTTTCTAGGTCACTAATAACACTATTCAGTTCTAGTAGAGTTCCTTTGGAACGAATAAATTTGGTAGATGGTTTCGGTATTTACCGTCTCTGATGATAGGATTGATGTCGGTATTCTGGTTGCTGAGCCAACCGTGAACGACAACAACTGTTGGTAAATTGGCGTTGAAGTTGGACCGGGTGACTGAATTGGCGTCGTTGATGACCAAGGTTTGACCAATACGAGGGTTACGTCTGAAAAACGAAAGGAACCTTATAAATAAATATACCAGTTTTATTGATTTTTTATTCTTATTTATTTCACAAAAGTTATTACAAAAGATGGTCGATTCCGTTAAAATTGATACAGTAAAGTTACTAATGTAACCTACTAGATGTGAAACTAACGTGCACAATATACGAGAGGTTAAAAATTTAAATGAAGTTTAAATATTCAAATAATATATATAAGAATGAAGCTAAATATTTAAGTACATTTTTTTTTTAAATTGAGATTTTATTGAGGCGTAAGAACAATGAAAATTATCAAATTTAGATTGTATATTATTGTATTTGTGGCATATTCGGTAGAGTGTTGTCCAACGTTTATGGACTACTTATGTAGGAAGAATGTTTTGCGATTCTGCAAACGACTGTTGTTTCGTGGTACTGAGATATATATTTGTCCCAACAGAAATGGACTATCAATGCGGTTACTTAGAATCTTAAATAGGAAAGACAAATCCAATATGGTTCTATGGGATTGCAACGTTTGTAAATTGTAACAAGCTAAACGTGACTGATATGACTGTAGAGAGTGGCACTTGTTGCTAATGAACGTAAGATGGTATAGAAAACGTTTTTGTACTTGTTCCATTCTGATTGAGTGCACCTGGTATGTTGGATTCCAGATAGGACTACAATATTCTAAGATACCTCGTACCGGAGTATTATATACCAACAAGGATATCTTGGGTTCTCTAAATATTTTCGTTTATCTTGCAATGAATTCAGAAATTTTTGAGGACTTTTTTATCACGGTATCGTAGTGAGGGCGAAAACTAAGCATGCTATCAACTATAACGCTTAAGTCACGTACACATGCTACTTTTTGAAGTTTGAAACCATTAATGATGTAGGATACTTGGTGTGGATTCCTCTTTTTGGTGAATTTTAATATAACTGTGCTGTTGTGCACATAATATCCGGTATCGTAGTGAAGGCGAAAACTAAGCATGCTATCAACTATAACGCTTAAGTCACGTACACATGCTACTTTTTAAAGTTTGAAACCATTAATGATGTAGGATACTTGGTGTGGATTCCTCTTTTTGGTAATTTTTAATATAACTGTTAATGTAACCGTACAAGTCGTAAATGACCATAAACGCCAGTTCTTTTTCAAGGTGTTAAATATCATCATTAAATAAGTTATTAATACATTTATTTATCAATTATCTTATTAATATAACTGTGCTGTTGTGCACATAATATCTAGGGCAACATGCAATGTATGTAACCGTACACGTCGTAAATGACCATAAACGCAAGTTCTTTTTTAAATTATCTCGTTAAATATCATCATTAAATAAATTATTAATACATTTATTTATCAATTATCTTAGTTATTCAGTGAAACTCTATTATCATTATTGTTGGTAAAACGAAACTTGTTAAGTTACCGATAAAAAATTCACACATTACAGCTCACAGCGATGTTCACAAAATGAAACGATTAAAAGAATCTGAGGTGGTAGAGCCACGCTGAAGCTATTACTGGTTTCAGCATGAATGGCACGGCTCGCCCGGAGTAGTGCCACCCTCACGCAGGAAACCTACGTGAAGTAACAGTGCTTGCATTGTTGCGTTTTGTTCGTCGGATAACCCTTTCCTTCCCCTCCTCCCTTCCCACCTCCCTCTCCCCCAAAAACGCACTTACGAGTCTTCTGGTGTTGCAAATGTCTATGGACGGTGGTGATCCCTTAACATCAGGACACCTACCCGTCTGTTTGCCTTCAATAATATAAAAAATAATAAGAAGAATATACCTGGTAAAAAGAATGTATTGGTTGTTAGCCGGATTTTTGCTAATCTCTTCTAGAAGTTCATAGTCGGGTTCGGCTTCCAAGTCCACTGTATGCAAATTTCCTTCACCATCGGGGAAATCTATAAACCGTGGGTAGACACGAGGTGCCTCTTCTATTTCCAGGGGCAAGGCACATGCCAAGTAAGCTAAAAAAAAATTAGTAGCTGTGACCGTAGTTTCCACACGTTTTTGTGCAATATTTTTTCTTAATTCGTCATTTTGTTTTGTGAAAATATGTGTATATTTTATAACGTATATAAATATTTGATTTAATTTTAATACGGTATCAGCTTTCGACTATTATATTCTCACCAATAAAAATTCATAAAGTTATCATTTGAAATTGAACAGTGTATAAATCTTTTATAGTCGCTGTTGCTAATTCACGATAAAAATGAGTAAGTTATGGAATTAACTAGAACATTGATTGTCACCTCGAATGACTTTTGAACCCGCCAAAAAATTATAATAGACTTTTTGTAGAGCGTTAAGTTTGCTATAAAAATATTCATGTGTCGATGTAATTCATTCATTAGTTCATCACTAAAAAAATCCAAATTAATAACAAAACTTTTCCCATGTTATTTCCATTTAAAACGTTCGCTGTCGTGGTAGACGGGTTAATTTAAAAATTAAGAGCTGCAATTTGACATGATTTTTTTTAAATATTTGAAACCTATTCAGGTCTATCCTAAAGAAAAATTCGAATAAACCCTTAATACGTACCACACTAATGCGTATATATGTATGTATTAGGGATATTAATTTTTTTTTCTCGGAATTAGGCTTAAAATTTTCGTTTAGATGCCAAAATAGGCCTCTGAAAATATGAGCCCTTAATATTAATGTTAAGGTTGTCCGCATCGCACTTTTCGATTACCCATAAGAATAACACAGGAATAAAACAATTTTCTTCTGATTTTTGTAACTAATGAACCATAAATTGCTCTGCAATTTCCATCAAATATTTTTGTACAGAATTAAACGCTCTATAAAAAAGATCTGATATCATTTTTCGAAAAATCAACTAATTCTAAAGTTATTCGAGATCGAAGTTAAATTCATTATCAATTTAGCCGTATTCCTAAATGATTTCGCAAAAATATTGTTTTTAGAAAGAAAAATTGAATCTATTAGAAGTAATACATTTTTAAATTGTTATAAGTTTTAAGTAATTAATTTCTAATATTTGTTAGTCATGAATACATATATGTTGAATAAAATCACTTATCTGTTGGTATGCATTATGAAAACGCAGAAACACGAATAAATCAGGTCATGCATAAAATTTTCGCTTATTATTATGCGCAATCTATTTAAAAATAATTTGTCATTAGAATTACAACAATCTTTGATGACAAAAGATAATAGTTTTATTTATTTAAACTCTAGAGTTTAAAAATAAACTTTCTGTTCGTTTTAAAACCTTAAAACTAATAAATTTCGGATTATCATCAATAAAACGGCTAAATTGGTAATGAATTTAATTTTGACCTCGAATAACTTTTTTTTTATGGGAAATTGCAAAGTGCTATACAGACAACCTTAATATTAATGGCTTATATTTTCAAAGGACTATTTTGGCATCTAAACGAAACTTTATTGTATATTATTATTATTTATTATATATATACATATGTATGTGTGTATATATACATATGTAAATATAAAATAAAAAGCCTAAAATAATGACTTTTCGGAAAAGACGTGCTAAGCCGCAAGAAATTGCTAGTTATATTATAAAAACTATAATAAAATTACAATTTAATGAAAATTGAGAAAAAAAAAATTACCAGTGCAGGCTAGGACGAGAACGAGCGCTCCCTTCATTGCACACAATTAGTCAATATATCAACAAATGCAAATTTGTTTCTGAACTTTTGAACATCTGTATTTATTCTGAATTTATCTACGCCGCGATATGATATACAATCTTATCTTATACTTAAAAGTTCATTGGATTACCGTTTAGCATTTGTTTTATGTAAAACAATAGCATTAATCAATAACGATAAGAGTTACTAATATTATAACTAGCCTTTGTTCGCGGCTCACGTTAACGTAAATTTGATCAATTCTTTGGAAAAAGTACATTTTTCTAGATCAAAAGTATCATATACATATTTTCATTATGTACTCATCAGTTGAGTAGTTAAGGTATGAAAGTGTAACGAACAAACTCACATTCACATTTACAATATTAATTAGGATGCAAGTGAGTTTTTTTTATAGAGGGCAAACGAACAGGGTCACCTGATGATAAGTGATCGCCGCCGTCCATAGACACAAGGGGGGGAAGGGGGGACCGAACGAAACGCAACAATGCAAGCACTGTTACTTCACGTCGGTGTTTCTGTGGGTCGGGTGGTAGTACCCGGGCGAGCCTGCCCATTCATACTGACGCCAGTAATAACTTCAGCGTGGCTCTACCACCTCTGAAGCGTGTATTTCATAATAATAAGTTGACTAGTTAAAACGTGAAAGCGTAACAAGTAAACCCACTTTCACATTTGCGCTATTAATTAGGATGTTTTTAAATGTTACATACAATAATACATACAATAAGAATGTAAATCTGACGTAGTCCGGTGAAGCTGTTAAGACCTTGCTTGGTCAATAGCGTAGTCAGTTCGGAAAAAAAAATCTGACGTGTCTGTACTTGTTGTTCGATTTTTTATGAAAAGAATTGTTGCAGTTTTCTAGGAAAAAGTAATAGAATACGTTTCAATCTTTTTTAGAAATGCCTGTCTGTCTGTTTGTATGAACGCGCATCACTGCTAAAGTGGGTTCACAATAAACATCAATAAATCAATAAAATCGTAAAGCATATCCTCGGGAGTAACTTAGTGTTTGTTTCATTAAAATCGGTCCAATCTATCGAAAGTTATTGTGGTTTTAATGACGACGCGGCGTAGGTACGAGAGAAAAGTGGACAAGTAAATGGACTTAATACGTTGAAATGATTTTATTAATTACTGTTTTTTACATAAACTTCCACGCACACGAAGTCACGGGCACAGGTAGTCGATAATAATGCTACCGATTCAATAAACTTCCACGCAAACGAATTCACGGGCACAGGTAGTCGATAATAATGCTACCGATTTAATAAACTTCCACGCAGACGAAGTCACGGGCACAGGTAGTCGATAATAATGCTACCGATTTAGTACTCTCATAACAAGAAGGTTATTAAGTAGCTGAGGAATAAATAAATAATTGTATGTATAATTATTTTATTACGTTATTCAAAAGCATTATAAATAATTTTGAAATAACATATACTCCTAGATCATATTTTACCCAATATTTGGAAAAAAAATTACAAACCGACTAACAGATTGACTAATATAGTTGATGAATACCTTTATTCGGTACATAAAGATTATCTTATTATTTTGTTGTCTACAGTTCTATTACTGTAATCGGATTTTAGATAACATTATATTAATTTGACACTATCAAGTTACATCGAAGTAGTATCGAGGTAGCCTTTCAAAGCAGCAGTAGTCGTACTTTGCCAGTATTTATATGTACAGTGAATTATTTATAAGTAGCTTTCATATTTTCTAATTATTGTCCTTTGTCATTGTCCCCTACCGTCATATAAGGTTGGTTTTCCAAATCAAGAGATATCATTTGCTCTTTTCCGCAATATCTAGTATTCAGGCCAGGATCTGTCATGTTCTTCTGGTATCTGGTCAAACAGATGATACGCGTCCTTCCTCTTTTTTTTTGTGTATATGTCAGAAACTGCTTCTAGATGTAATTTGTTACATAGTGGAGCAAGTGAGTTTTTTTGTTCTTTCATCTTTTGCGAAGATTTAAAATATTAGTAATCCGTAAAATTAAAATAAAAATCCGTTGAATTAATCCCAATAATATACTAAAATTGTACGCGTTTGTAATTGTAAACGTGCAGCTCTACCAAAAGCCATTCTTAATCTCAATCTGTGTTAGTACATTCACTTATGTTATGTGAATCGATTTGCATATTATTTATTTATTGACATATGGATATAGCAACAGTCAGCAACGATACTACAATAATAATAATAAAAAAATAGTAAACTAAACTGAAGACCTAAAACGCTTTATCCCATAGAAACTTAACTTAACTATTAATAATAACAAAAAAAAAATTTATGATATAATAGTAAATACTGAGAGACATTAAACTTAAAGAGAAAAAAATTGAATAAGAATAAGCGAAAAGGTGAAAATGAACTCATTTATGAAAACTAAAATTAACATATTGGAAAAAGACGAGATAGCAAATATAATTGAAAATATTGAAATATGATATACTTACTAGCTGTAGTTGTCATGGATATACAATGTGTTTAATTGTCTTTTGGAATTTGAATGCACGACGGTCAAATATGTCTAATGAAATGTGTTTGAATGCGAGCTCATTGTATAAACGAGTCATACGTACAATTGGGTTATAGTAAGATGTATTATTCTTATAAGTTTTAAGGATGAATGTTTTAGGAAAACGAAAATCAAAATTGATGTTAAAATTTAGAGACTCTATCATGGAGGAGGATTAGTATAAGTGTGCAGTAATTTGTGGGGAAATACTAAATCATGTTGATTTCTATGAGCGTGTAATGGTATAATATTATATTTATTTAATCTGTCCATAGTATGAAGAGACACTGCGACCATGACCATGTCTGTAACATAGAATTTTTGAAAATTTTCTTTGAACTGCTATCTTTATCTTATCTTTCTTTCTTATTATTGCAATTATCAGAGGATAATTATATAAGGTATTGCTTCTTATAATAATGAAAACACATAATCGAATATGCTGTAACATACTGCGTTAATTGCAGGTATGTGCTTGTTATGGCTTTACATATCTAATTCGTGAGTGCTTATGTCCATCACAGCTGTGGACAATAATCGTATCTGAGTAGACTGAAAGCGCCATACACTAGACCTGGCATCACAAATAATTTCACTCTTTAGAAGCGATGATGACTCAGTGGCTTGCTTGGAAAATCGCATCCAGCGACTTACGTTGGGATTATTGCCAATAAGCTGTAGCTTTCGGTGAAAATAACATCATGAGAAAGCCATAGCATATTGGTTGACCTTTCTCTAAGTCCACCTGGCTAGCTACCAGTCTTGTGTTGAAAATCTGTTACTAAACCGAACGCGTGTTCTGACAGATGCACTTGAGAGCGAATCCTTCTATGTTTATCGTATCTATGTAATTAATACATCTTTTTTTTATTAACGTGGGGAAATTTCTAACGGATACGCCGCTCTCTTGGAGGGGAGAGTGGGTTATGTCCGAGTCGCACGGACTAACACCCCACGGTGTACCCTCTATTGCCGTAATGGAGTGACACGGGCTCGAACCAGATATCACACATGTCACCCCGGCAGCCGGCCCAGGATGGGACTCCCGCGCTGGAGAGAGACAGCCTGGCACATGTAGACTGTCTCCCAGATGGCCGAACCAGTGCAATGGAGAGACAGACCCCTGACCCATTTCCCCTTGGTCCGGGTTAAGGACGAATGTAGGGGACGAAAGAATCGCCCCAACACGTCCACCCAACGCCTACACAACCCCCTAATGGAGGTCTTTGCCCCAGTACTGGCCGCCTTTTAGGCCAGGGTGGTCTGCACTTAGTACCACCCACCGTATGGTCCGCCGACCTGCCAGCGTTGGCACACAGGGCACAGTGCAGTAAAAATCAACAAAGTGTAGATGTAATCAATACATCTACCGCATTATCATTTGACCTCGATTGATATTGTGCTCGAACGCTAAAATCTAGGTATAATGTATAAAAAAAGAGGTAAGATTATCCTATATACGTCCAGTAACTGTCCGACTGGTTTGCTACTATACACTTACGTAGGTACACACACCTATTCAATTGTTTCTTTTAATTTGTCACGTTTAAGATCAATCACTGTATACCCAATTGCTAAAAGACCTGTAGGCCTGTGTGGGAGCAGTGACTGCTGATATATTGTAGACCTTCTGATTGTCGCCGTAGTTTTGACACTGAATCAGGTATTAGGGTGCAGTGCACATACAGGCGATAAAGTCTTTTGATAACAAAATCAAATTTATTTAACAACAATTTTGTTAGAGGAAATAACGTGAATCATGACTACCTAGTTTCGATGGGACTGACTAAACTGTATGAAAACGGGGAGCCGCTTCGATGATTGTTATGGTATTAAAATAACATTTGGAAGAAAATACTTATAGTTTCGATAATTATTATTGTTAATTATTATTTGGGGATGTAAGAGGTGTCGAATAACATCGAAGACTTGAGACATCCAAGCCAACCTCACCTGCACGTGGTGCACCCTGCTGAATAACGAACGAGGCAATGGCGAAAGCGAGGTGGTAGGGTTTTACAGCCTGACTGGGTCGCAATCACCATGTATATGGCGAAAAAGCCCGTCATAGTGATCGGCGTCTGCGGGTCGCGCTTCGGGATCAGCCTGTGCATATCCAGCCTCTCGCAGGCCGGCATGACAGGGGCGACCGGCGATGGATAGTGTGTAACTCCGTGGTCGCCATTGTTTTTGGATTATACTGTGCTTACCATCGGCAAAGTGCAGTCATGTTGCCGTGCTACAATAAAAAAAATTATAAAGTAAGGGATAAGCTTCTTTCTAATAATGTTAACGGTATCGAATATGACATCCTAATTGTATTAGTGGTAGTTTAGGGAGTGTTAGATAATCACTGCTCCTTGCCAGATTGATTGGGAATTTCTGGATGCTGGGAAAATACTACAGGTCCACAGATTTTGCGTTTTATTCCAATCATCGTAGAAGGTAGCAACCGTGTATTTGGCTCCTTTGTGTAATTTATGGGCTCACCTTTCTCTGCACGTATAACTTTATTTAACAGATTTAATTTGTGTTTATTTTAGCATATACTAGTGGACACGGCAGACGAGGTCCCGCTCTGATAATAAAAAAACCTTGACAAATGATATATCTAAACCTTCCCCATGAATCACTGTATTTACTTGTGGAAACCGCATGAAAATCCGTTGAGTAGTTTTTTAGTTTATCGCGAATAGACAGGCAGACGTGGCAGAGGACATTGTTTTATAATATATAATGATTTGGCTTGGTAGTAATTGCTGGGTTTACACGTTCACTATCTGACAAATACTGAAACATAATGAGTGGAGATATAATATTTTACTATTTGTTTTTAACTTTAGCTTAAAAAATAGTGTCCACAAAGAGAACATTAAAGTACATTTGCATAAAAACATATTTTATCCTCAGTTTTAAAGTAAGGGTTAAATGATGTATTCATAAAATTGTTCCACTGCATCAGTTTGATAACGAAAATAATAATTATTCCATCCTCTGCTGATTTTTGTTCAGTATTTCAGAGAACTTCTATAAATTCTGTGTACAATACAAAGTCCACTGAATTTCATTCGCTTATGCGATTAATTGCTGGAATATTTTCACAAATTTGTATGGTACATATTTTGAACAATCAAGGTTTTCAATTCAATGTATAAAGTTTAATCAATTTATGGTCTTCTCATCTACATTCAGTTTACTATATCTATTCTATACGTATAATAAAAACGAAGTGTCTATATGTAATATCAAATTTTTTTTTTACTGGTTGGGTACGAAAGTATACTCGCTACTGATAACAAAAATGCAATTTTTTAAATTTTTATCGGTCTGTTTGTTCCGGGTAATCTCCGAAACAGCTGCATCGATTTTGACGGGAATTTCACTGGCTGATAGTTGAAATTACAGCAGGGTAATCTAAAATAGACTAGCTATTAACCGCGGATTCGTCCACAACGCTATCTCCAAAACGGTTGAACCGATTTTCACGTAACTTTCACCAGCAGATAGCGGACAACATAACAAGTAATTTAGTCTATTTTAGTTTATACTAGCTGTTAACCGTGGCTTCGCTCGTGGTGTTATTTCTAAAACGGTTAAACCGGTCTTCACGAGACTTCACTGGCAGATAGCATACTTTACAAGAAGTCATTTCATAGTTTAAAACAAAGTCCTCTGCCACGCCTGTCTGTTAGCGATAAACTCAAAAACTACTGACCGGTTTTTTTATATTATAGGAGGCAAACGAACAGATGGTTTACCTGATGTTAAGTGACCACCACCGTCCATAGACACATGTAACACCAGGAGAGTCGCAATTACGTTGCCAGCCTGTGTTTGGAGGGGGGGGGGGGAGTGGACGTGGGTATCCGTCGTTCTAACTGATCTAACGAAACGCAACAATGCAAGCATTGTTACTCCACTTCGGTTTTCTATGAGATGCTGATACTACACCGAACGAGTCGCCCATTCATGCTGAAACCAGATATACTTCAGTGTGGCTCTATACCACCTACAAATACACGGTGCGTACTAAAAAAATACGAATTTTATGTTGGGTTGCCAACATGCTGCGGCCTCACAAAATATATAGACTATTTATGTATATACTAATTAAACTAAGTTACAAACATGTTGACATTACGAGTAAATAATAGGACTTTATGTTCTAAAATAAGTAATCTTATCTTTATTTTACAATCTGATCATTAAAACTTAAGTTATTCTAATGATAGAATACAAATACTTGACAAAGACCTTGTGTAAGTTTTTCTATTTGGTGTTTTTACATGGAAAGCTCTGACCTTTCCATCACTTCCTGGAAAAACTTTCACGATACGAGCCATTGGTCATAACAATGGAGGTACATTCGGTTCTCTTAATATTACTAAGCTACCAATTTTTAAGTTCGGCAAATCATCACGCCATTTAGGTCTATGCTCAAGTACATTTAAATAATGTTTGTGCCAAATCTTCCAAAAACTCTGTTTCATATTTTCTACCACCTGCCAGAAACCTAGTCTATTTTTTGGAATATGTAAAATATCTGGTTCAGGGTATGAGGTAAATGGTTCACCAATTAAAAAGTGACCTGGGGTCAGGTAGCTGAAATCAGAAATATCTGATGAAGACATTGGCATTAATGGTCTAGAGTTTAATATGCTTTCAATCTGACATAATACAGTATTTAATTGTTCATAAGTAAGTACACACTTTTGAATAACTCTTTTTAAATGGAATTTCATACGTTTAACTGCTGCCTTTGCGAGACCAGCAAACACAGATGAATAACTAGGAATAAAATGAAATTGTATACCTTGTTGAGCTGTATAAGTATGTACCTTTGTTTGATGCTCTCCAGATGCATTTAGTTTATATAATTCAACTAAATGGTTCCTTGCGCCTATAAAAGCTGTTCCATTGTCACAAAAAACCTCACTAGGAAGCCTTCTACGTGAAATAAACCTTTTCAAACATGCCAGAAAAGTATTTGTAGTGAGATCAGAAGCTAATTCCAGGTGTATAGCCTTTGTAACAAAACAAACAAAGATACAGATATATCCTTTGCCTATATGTGATTTTCTTATACTAGAATTCTTTACTTGAATAGGACCGGCATAATCGATACCTATTTTCTTAAACACCCTAGCAGCGGTAACACGCTGACGCGGCAAGGAACCCATCAGTTGTGTTGCAGCTGCTGCTTTCATTTTGAAACATGTTATACACTTATGAGTTATCTTTTTTACTTGTCTAATACCATTTACAAGCCAATATTTTTGTCTCATTTGAGATAACAATAATTTAGGACCAGCATGAAGCAGTCTAATGTGCTCATGCTTTATAATTAATTCTGTAACCCTTGACCCTTTGGGCAAAATAAAAAAATACTTCTGACTATATGGAAGCTGAGAATTATGAAGACGACCTCCTACTCTTAATATACCTTGGATATCTAGAAACGGATATAAAGATTTCAAACAACCCTTTACATTTACATTTTTCTGTAGTAATCTTATTTCTTCCTTAAAATATACGAGTTGTTCGTGTTTTATGATTAATAATAATGCCTTTTGTAACTCTAAACTTGATAAATAATTATATCTAATTTGGACATTACTACATCTTATATTATGACAAAATCGTTACATATATGCTAACACTCGTGTCATCTTTGTAATACTAGAATATTTATCTAAAAATTTAAAGAATTCAAATTGATTTTGTGTTACAAGTACCACTGTTCCGGAAACCGTAGTATGAGCTTTCAATCCAGGTAAGTTTTCAGGCATTTTTTGAATAGTATTAAAAAAATTATACTCCCTATTACTCAGGAAGGCTGGACCATCCCACCACAAGGTACAACTGGAAAGATCTTTGGGGTCCATACCTCGACTAATAAAATCAGCTGGATTTTCATGGGTACTCACATACAGCCAACGCTGAGACAGAAAAATAGCTAGACGAAATTTATATATGAAGCTTCCGCTTTATTCGTTGCCTTGCTCACTCTGGAGGAATTTCGTTGTTGTCTTCTCACTCGCACTTGTACAATGCACTTGACGAATGGCAATTCAAATAACCTTGAATAACTTTGAAGACTCCGGTAGCGTGGTGACCTTGCGAAAAACCCTCCATTCGAAATTTAGATAAATATCGTCTTCTTTTATTTACCTCTCGAAGGACCAATGTATAGCTCTGATAATGTTCATGTCGCTGGATTCATATATCGATAAAAGAAGCACTTCAATTTGTTGTATTTATATATATTTAATTGATACAAGACACACGTTTGTACTCGCTAAACGGTAAGCCGTGAAGAAGGAAAAAGTTGCCAACATAATATTTTAATTTTACACAATTTTATGTTGGGTTGCCAACAGTGTATATACACGGTTATATAGTAAGCTTAGACTCTTCTAATGGTGTCGGGTCTGATGAATTCCGATCTAAATTCGCAAAAAAAAACGCAGAATTTTTAACTTCGGTCTTCATCCCTAGTCTCTTTAATTCTCCATGATATGAGAACAATTTAATAGTAATTTATAAAAGTGTGTGTTCTTCGGCGTAACAAGATAAAAATCTTTTCAAAAAATTTATCTTTCGCCTTATTCTACGTTTGTAGAAAAAACGATACTAACAATAGAAAAAGTTGACTATAGCTAACTTCAGGTTGTCGGTTTTTCGCGACGGTGTGCGCGCGCATCGTAAAAACTCTCATCACTTTTCTCTGATGCGCCAAAAGAAGGATAACTTCAAAAACTTTATAGCTAATAAAACATATTTATTGATAATTATAGAACTAAATTTATATTGCCTGTTTTTAGCATTCTGTTTGAATTTCTCTTTATTATGATTTATGATTATAAAGACATTACAAAACATTATAAAGAACCAACAATGGCTTATGAAATTCAGATAGACGTGAACCAACCTTGTTCTTTATCATGAAGGTCTCGTTAATTCTATAGAGAATCACACACGGATCTTATATATAAAGATTTCTCAAATACATGTGATTAAATAGATCATGACCCACTTTTACATGACGTATCATCTCTTCGTATTCATATCTTTTCATATCGTTCTATATACATTATATATTCATAATCGCTGAAAATTATTGCAACTACTGGTTTTTATTTAACCTTTTTGGATAGAAATATAAGCTATATAAACCTAATTTTATATCCCTCATTCCCTTATCTAATTTAGACTTTTACTTTTCTGTCAGCAGAATTTGTGGGACATAAATATATTACAAAAACATGCGAAATATATTAATGAAATCAATTTAAAAGACCGGTACTGATATAACACTGACAATTTGTCGCTGCCGAGCATGTTTTCGGCCATGTTTATGTTTGGACAGGCATGAACTACAATGGTCTCCTTCTGTAAGGAGGTGGCACATGGCGTGTATCCAGTTTACCCCCCTATTACGACAAGGTATGGTAGCCATCACCGTCTAGCTAACTCGTGGAGCGGCATGGCAATGCACGGTCCCATGCCATCCCAACCAATACGACAGCCAGTATACCGTGAGGTTTTAGAGAGTACCAGTCCAGTCTCACACTACCCACTCTTTCCCCCGGGAAGGGTGGCGTGTCTATAAGGATTTTCTCACGTTAATACAAATATGACTGTTTCAGAGGTACCGGGGTGGGTCATTTCAACTAAACACCTACGTTTTATAACGTTCTCATATAAGTAGCAGATAACCTCGAGCATATTGGGATGTAAGGTCAAACCGCAATGTTGAATACTCCACTAAGCCAATCATGAAAATAACTGCCAAGAAACTGTATATTCTCTTCACTTTATATCAATGAAAATATCTCAGATTCAAAACATGCACAGTAAAAACATGTTCGCGTGGCGAGATATATAACGCTTCTTTAATTTTGATGAAGTGTCAAGGACAAAGTTTTAAAAGAATGGATTGAATAAGTGACTAAATCCCTAGAGCACTTATAACGCTATAACTATACATTACACCTATGCGAAGCCCGAGTGTGTCCTTTATATTCGTTTTATATATAGAGGAGTTAAATAATGTGGAATTAGTTTCAACAGAATAATTTATTTTTTACAAAATAACCATTACAGACATAAACAGGTCTTATGATAGAAATATGTTGATCAGCGGTGATTTAGTACGGATACCGCCTATCAGTGTTCGCACGAAACATACCGCTTCTGCAAAAAAGAAAGGTGTGGTAAATATATAATTACTCTAATGATAGTAACATATAATGGTTTCAGTAACATATTCTTTTAAAGGACGCATAAATACATAAAAATGAGTGAACAGTTTACTATCAAATATGCTAATAGTTCTTTATCTACAACAATTATTTAAAACATACTAAGCTCAAACAATATGTATATAATAATTATCGAGGGTTGTCTCTTTTAAAAACCGTTCATAAATTCATAACATTGAAAAATAGTTTCTCAAGATAAAAAATTAATGCTATCAGTATTAGTTCGAACTTACTCCCACTTCCTCAAATCATCATTGCCCACACGAATTTCTCTGCCGCGGCATGTGTCCAATGAAATTTGTAGGCTGCTGGAACATTCCCTACCAACTATATGATTATAGGTTATAGTAGCAGCAAACACTTCCCAAGCACGATTGTGGTGACAGATGTTTGTTATGCATCCCGGCTGTGAAATTCCACCATTAAGGAATACGTCAGTGCGAGCTATAGCAGAACCGATACCAAGACCTCCAATTGTGTAACCGCCATCGGTATGGATAGCTTCGACATATACTCCATCATTAGGACCGAGGCGGTTGGAATTAGTGTTCCACAGAGGGCCAGCAGGGTCCAAGCCTGTTGATTAGCGATTGTTAATTTTGGCAATATCTCAGTAAATTTATTTTCAAAGAACATTGGAATTTTTAAGGTTATAGTTACAAATTTTCTGATCAGTTGTAGAATACAATATAAACTTTAATATCCAATTAAGCAGGTTTATAATTAAATGTAATGATGAACCTGAACCTATACAAGAACTATTGGTTCAGTTTACAATGAATCATTAAGTCCATTCTACTCTATAACAAAATTTATATAAAAATGTATTTTACCTGTAACGCGAGCAACTCTACCACCAAGTTGGCGTCCAGCATTTCCGACTACGTGAGCACCGAGACTGAATCCAACCAGGTGCATGCTTGAATATGGAGCGCCAGTCACACTATTAAGGAAAGCTAAGAACTGTCCTAAACCACGGCCAATATCAGGGACTCCTCTCACTGCAGTGACGTAGTCTGACAAGGCTAGCCGCCTCCAATCCAAGACAATGATATTAGCATCGACTCTTCTCAGGTACGCTGAAACCATTCAAGCGAATTATTATAAAGATCCTTTAGTGTTTCGGTATGAATGTAATAGCTCTATAGAAAACTTTTCCGGTTCAATTTGCTCACAATTGGCAACTGGTGGTTGTGGTGGTGGTGTACCAACTGGTGCAATTGGCTCACAAACATTCTTCGTCTAAAATAATCTTTAAAGAAAATTCTTGGCGATCGATATAAAGCAGAAAATAATGTACACATTTAGATGTATGTGTAAAGAAGTTAACATTATAGTTCAACAATTGGATAGTTTTTGACAAAATTGAATATTTTAGAGCAATATCTGAAGTATCTATTTAACAGGGTGAAAAGTTAATAAAATAAAAGTGTACTGAATACTAAAGGAAGAAAATTGACAGGAAGACAAGTTCTTAAACATTATGCTTCAGGCTAGAACTTATTTTGTATTAGTATATTACAATACAATAAAATAAAATCAATCAACCATTTCCTTTTACATTTTTTTAAAATTAACCCACAAAGCGAACGATAGGTAACAGTCAACATAGCAAAAACAATTATCACCCGAGCGTAGCTGCTAATACATGTTAAAATATTTTATAAGTACAAGCAGCAAATAGATGAAAAAATTGCAAATATTTTATTAACATTGTGTTGATAATGCTTTATTATATGAAATCTGATAATCATTGTTTAATTACAGTCGATATCAGAATACTTAAAAATATCTTGATAAAAAAGACTTATCTATTTTACAATATGGTATAGTTTTAAACAATTACATAATTTAAAAAAATATGACGCAAAAGTTGACGTATTTAGAATTAAGAACTTTCAAAATGCTATTTCATCGCTTATTGCAAGTAGTTTGTAAAGATACAATTACTATAGTATATTTTTACATCGTTTTTAAACCAATAGACTTGAACCACAAAAATAGTAACTAAATATCCTCATAATACCAACAACTTTGATGACATACTTTACTTCATGATCTTCTTATCCTTATCCCACCTAAGTAGGGTCGACAGAACATGTTTTCCCTTCTCACTCTCATTCATCAGATGTTATCTCAGTATTTACAACTTTTACACACATATCATTTTTCACACAGTTCACCCATACCTTTTTCGGTCTTCCTTTACTCCTATATCCATCCAACATCATACTCAAAACTTTTCTAGTTACATGGTTTTCGTCTATCCTCATGATATGCTCATACAATACTAACCTATTAGTCCTCAACTTCTCTGCCACTGGTGTTATTGTCAAAGTTCCTCTGATTTACTCATTCTTAATCTTATCCATTTGAGTTACACCACACATCCATTCGCATCTCTGCTACATGTAGTTTTCTCTCATCCGTCTCTTTCGTAGCCTAGTACTCCGATGCATACAACATGAGTGGTCTTATAATAATTAGTAGCTTTACTTCTGCATATTAATTAATATCTTTCAAGTAGTCAGTACTCTATTATAGAGCTAGCCGACCAGTAACCTAACGATATGTATTAGAGGTATATATTTACCAATTCCTAGCGAAATTTGAATTACTAAACTCGTTAGGTTTTAGAACTAAACAAAAATGGAAGCTAGTATTATTAGATATGTTATTTGGCGATACAATATTAACAAGGTATACAAATAGGCTTATTTGAATAATTAAATAGATATCATAATTACCATCTCTAATAACAGGGTTTATATCGGTGTTCTGGTTGCTAAGCCATCCATGAGAAATCACCATTGTCGGTACATTTGGATTAAAATTTGATGATGTAATTGAGTTGGCGTTGTTGATTAGCAAAGTTTGAGATGAAGTTGGGTTACGCCTGAAATTAAAAATTCTTATTAAACAACAAGAAAGGTTAAGTTTTCTTGGGACTGCCGTGATTCTGTAACGCTTCTAGGACATTTGCATATACCAGGGTTGACGATTTTTATACTATCATACATACGCAAGGGAGTATCTTCCAATTTGGATAAACTCGTGATAGTCCTAAAAAGATAATAAAAACAACGATAGATATGTACGATACTCCATTCATGAGGCACTTGACATTAGTTGTTATATCGTGTTATGAGGTTATGTGGCATTTTATCTTTATGCACCGTTGGATTAAAACATAAATCAACACATCTAATTTATTTTGACAAATTTATTCTTTAAATTTAGTACCTAGTAATGAATTAGTATATCATTTTTTTGTGAATTCTTATTATCTGATAAATAAAAAATATATTATGTTTGCTACAAAAAGCAATCATGCCGCTCTATTACATTCCGAAGCTTATGATTTGCTGAACTGGCATATAAGGTGCTGCAACTCACTAACTCATAATGACTGGCTTCAAGACTGCGAACCTGTTGATATTCGCTGCACATAACTGTAGGCTGCAATTATGACCTAATAATACCTACTTTCCTGTTTGGTACTGCATAATATTTACATTGCTTATAATGCATTATTACAACTTTTACAAGATAATATCCAAAATGAAAGTAGTTCTAAGGCCAGCCAAGATTAGGTTGCTATTACTGTGAACTAAGTTGGAATATCTTATTTGTTGTCAACAAAATTTTCGGACCACAACAGAGCAATCCGAGCATTGCTGGTTTCCAATGGAAATAACTAGCAGTTTTGCACTCAAAACTTGTACAGATTTTACCATCATATGCATTGATCTGTCCAGGTGATTGCAAAGACTAAATGAAACAAAGCCCTACGTAAATCTTGTATCAAAATATACAAACGATTTCCACACCCCATACATATTTAAATAGCATAACCATACAACCCATATGTAAGTAATTAGTAAGAATGGTACAGAATAATATAAAATTTCAAAACCATAATAATTCACCTGGTGAACAAAAGGTATAAGTTGTTAGCTGGGTCCCTCTGGACCTCACTTAAAATTTCCCAATCGGGTTCTGCCTCTAAGTCAACTTTGTGCATATTGCCATCACCACCGGGAAACTCGATGAATCGTTGGTACGGACTGTCTGGTACATTTCGCTGCACGGGAACCGCAGATGCGGCATATACTAAAACCATATTGATTTGTCAAATACAACTAATAAATACAACACGGTTTTAAATATTGAGTTTTCGAAATTGGTAGATTGGTCAGTGTTATATTTTAAACATAGTAGCAACTACATAGCTTATAGTACAACTTGAAGAGTAATGAGTTTAAAAGTGTTAGAAGAGGCTAATAAATTGTATGCATTTAAATCATCATGCTTGCCAACGGATACAAG
>MU160979.1:0-10477 GCA_015888305.1 Antheraea pernyi
TTTAGCTTCGGTGATCGGACGAGAACCGGATTTTTCAGAGTGGTATGAATGTTGGCGTCAAAACTTCTCTATCTAGGCATCTCTATCGCATATGTGTGATGTCACAGAATATTAAATAAAAACAATTTGAATTTTATGTTGATACAGATAGGGTTGCAAATGTTTTTGAGTATATCATTAATAGTGCAAAGTTCGTGTTTTGCGTCGCCACGTCGCGCCAAACCAAAATCAGGTCTACCCGCGCCTAAATATGTTTTATATCAAAAATGTTTTATTTTTGTTATAAATGCCGTATATAATCTCATAGGCATTTAGTAGAAAGACGTTATTTTGTAATTTCATATACACTTTAATTTTATCTATTTTTAAAGATGTTTAATTACTTTTGGTTTCAATAAAAGAATGAAGAATAAAATAAAAGATTGCTGTTTTTGAAGTAAAACTTCTTTAGGCGCATGAGGCTAAAATTTTTACAGATGTAACGTCACGCAGGTATGCAACGGAAGTGACGTCATTGGCAGTAAACGCAGATTTTTCATCTATTTTTTTTTCTAACGTTTTAGATTTGTATAAATATAAACAAGACTTATAAATTAGTTCGCCAAAGAAGTTTCACTTCTGACATGTGTACTTTGTACGCACGCACTTTTTATTTTATTTTAGCGGTAACCAATTTTCTAAATTATGACTGCCATTATCGAGTAGGTAAGAATAAGTCTCTTGTGATAATTTCAATGTTCTAACAAGGTAGTGGCCTCCTTGTTACAACATTCCATTGAGTTATGTGGCATTTCAGAAGTCATGCTTCGTAGTATAATTCACCATCCACTTGAATAATAACCGAACTATTCTACCGTAAAATGCCATCAATATTATAAAATATAGAGAAATAACACAAGATTATGAATAAAATATAAAAGCCAATACATGACAGACTAAGACCCCGCCAAATACTCCATTGATTTCTATTTTTTTCCATTCTAAGGAAAAGGCAAAAGTATCGAGGTCATGCAGCCAATTCAAATTTACCAGGAAGCATATCACATTTTTTCGCACCACAGACCTACCACAAAGTCACACCATAAAGTATTATAATCATGTGTCAATACTATATTATTACAATTTCTGAAGTTATACTTCTTTTCGCTCGTTAGGGAAAAATGATGAGAGTAAATTTAGCCGGGGGGCCCATCTCCTCATTGCACGGGTCCGGCGGACGAGGGAGGGCAGCCGGTGTGTACCCGGTCTGTCCCTCTATAGGTAGGAGCCCGGCGGTCACCTTCCGCCGGGCGGACCGTGGGGGCGGCTCTACAAGGTTGATTAGCTCGCTCGATCCCTTGCCGCCCCCACAAAACGGTCTGTCGGTACACCGTGGGGTTTTAGTCCGTGCGACTCGGACATAACCCACCCTCTCCCCCGGGAGGGTGGCGTATACATAAGGGATTTCCCCACGTTAAAAAAAAAAAAAGACTGTTACCTAAATCCCGGATCTGACCTAGCTAAACTATTCTAAGCTATTCATACATATACTCGTTTGTGAATCATACATTTGAAAATGTATATCGGATACGATAATATATTTATTACCTCTAGCTTTCTTCAATCTAAAAAAGAACCAAGCGTCATGCAAAGTTATAAAAATTCGATGACATTATTAACAGACAGTGTTAGCAGTAGGTATAAGTTTTAAAAAGTTTCAGCATTTATTGCAAAATTAGATAAACTAAAATAATAAACAAGTGTTGTTAGTTCCAATTTTATTTTTTTGGAAAAATATTTTCTCAAAACTTAATTTTTGATTTCGAACTTTTTTTTTGTAAACCAGCAAGTTTGCTGTTTATACCCTTGGAAATAGATACATAAGGATGAATATCTAGCAAAAGATTAAAACTATTTTGTTTGCCGTATCTGAAAAGAAGGCGGTAAACGTCAACATATTATCAGTGAAGAAGATTCTCACCTGTCCATGACGTATGCGGTGATCGCTTAAGTCGGCCCCGAGGAGTTCATCGTAGGGATCCATTCTGATCGGTAGTACTTTGTCTATGAGCCAGAGTAGAGCCATCGTGATGACGATGCCCCACGCCGCTAGGCATACTGCTGTAAGACTTTGCACCCCTAGGAGGTACCAACCGCCGCCTGCGTAAAACCCATGTTATACCTTTGTTTATACCTTATAGTTTAGACCACAACACCTGACGTCATGTCTGAGATAGTAAACATGCTAGAAGTGGATGGCTCTCAAGCCTGTATGCCGGAACGCACCATCAGGTGCTTGGCGATAGATTTTTCAATTTGAGAGTAGTAGCTAGCAAGTCGGGCTTAGAAAAAAGTCTTTCCACAATGTTATGGTATCATCACTAGGTTGATCACGGTTGGTAAGATTCGAAACTACGTCCATAGACGAAGCCATCATCGCTTTTAAGTTTGAAGTTAATTGTAAATTTACTGTCTCTTTTTCCGACTGGCCTTTTTGACATTAACGTATAATATAATATTGATAAGACATGAGCTTTACAAGCTCTTTTTGCATTAGCCTACTTTAGGTATTTTTTTATGTCTTATTGGTGACTATTCAGGTTACAAAATGAACGGACGGTTTTTCAAATGAAATAGCGCTCGTTGAGTGCAATAATAAAAATAATCAGGACATTTTCAAATTTTTACTCAACACTCGGAATTATCGCTTTGCAAAAGCTGAAACTGAATCGGATAAGCAACTATTAACATACAAAGGGATAAAATAAATTACCGCGAATAATGAGTGACAGTTGGTTTTAAAATTTACTTGCTGGTAATATAAACAAATATAAAACATTTAAAACATATATGGCTAACAACGTAATATGAAGAAAATGCGATAGATGGCGGTTAAACTAATTTAACGATTGCCCAACCATAGTATTTATTACAATTAATGTCGAAACATCTTTTCCATTATAAGGAACGTAAGTATTATATTACTATTTACCTTTAAACAATCCGGACCTTCCGTTTGTGGTTTCCATCGGTATAGGATTGTCCGCGAACAAACCGACAGCCAAAACACCTGGAAATTTGCAAGAAAGTAAGCTAAAGATCGAGTTTTTATTAATTGCATATTTTCTATTACTGTTGCCTTTGGTGTGCTTACCAAGGGATCATAGACGGAGAATTAATAATATTTGGTAAGTTATTCAATGAAAGAAGCAAAATCAAAAAATGGGAAAAGTATCGTCATTTAGGTACGGTTAAACTGTATCAGACAGAAAATTCTTAATTGTGTTTACGCTATGAACTAACGATTTGAATGATACCTAATGACTATTTTATGTAGTGATAAAATTCGTGGAAGGTCTAACTATGGAATCAACACTACCACACCTGCCTGCCTTATTCCAGCAGTTCTGTTATATTTACTCGGCTATGTTACTACTTAAAGGATACAGTTAGCAATAACTACTACTGTTCAAGTACTTTCAACTTCTCAAAAGCTGTAGCACTTTATTAACTGGCTCAAATTAGAACAGTGCCCATTTTTAGAGTTGGTATGGTATATGAAAATATCTGTATAACATGATTGCTTAGATTTCTATATTTGGAAACTCGCCGTTGCTCTCATTTGATTGCCGCTACCCTCATAACCTGTTTATAAGTTAGAGATGGCACAAAATTGCGTAAGAGAGGTGCTTGAATTCTGTCTTTACTTAAGATAGAGTGGTACAACCACGCTGAAGCTATTATTGGTTTCAGAATGAATGGGTCGGCTCTTCTGGTGTAGTACTACCCTCTAACAGAAACACCGACGTGAAGTAACAGTGCTTGCATTGTTGCGTTCGGTCAGTGAGAGCGCCAGAAGCCCACCTCCCTTCCCCTCTCCTCTCTCCCTTCATTCCCTTTCCCACAAACACAGGCTGCCAACGCACTTTCGACTCCCCCGGTGTTGTTAGTGTCTATGGACGATGGTGATCACTTAACATCAGGAGACCTACAAGTTCGTTTGCCAGTTATGACATAAAAAAAAACAGTTGGAGGTACCTTTTCAGTGCAGTACATTCCGAAATAATACAATAAAAAACAATGTGATTCATACAATACAGTCCTATGAGCCGCGTACCAACATTTTTTTTATGCCAAAAAGCAGCGAACTGGCAGACGGCCCATCTGATGCTAAATAGTTACCCGTCGCCCATAGACGACTGCAACACCAGGGGCATCACTGTTGTGTTACCGTCCTTGAAGAGCGTGTTTTAATTCATTTTTGATGAGCCCTATGTCGTAACCCTAAGTAACTATAAAAGTCACTACTTTTACCACCACTGTGGTCTATTGGTTTAACCGGTGGAAAATCAATCCGCTGTCCGCAAGTTCGAACTCCGGTATGTACCAACGAGTTTTTCAGAATTCGCGTATATTTACTATTGTTAAATGGTTATTGGCTGACGGTGAAAGAAAACAAACCTGAGCAAACCCGAACCTGAGAAATATTCTTTGTAGTACCACTGTGTATGGGAAAATGGTTCTACATTTCTCAGAGTTTGAAATCGCCAATACGTGATGTGATGATACCCTTCGGGAAGAGGCCTATGGCCTTGCAGTGGGTCTCTTACAGACTGATGATGATGATGTTATAACGCTGAATCTATTACTGGTTTCAGCATGAATGGGTCGGCTCGCCCGGGGTAGTACCACCCTCTCATAGAAAACAGACGTGAAGTAACAGTGCTTCTATTGTTGCGTTTCGTTCGGTCAGTGAGAGCGCCGGATACCCACCTCCCGTCCTCTCTCCTCTCCCTCTCCCACCCCTAACCCTTCCTCCCAAGGGTGGCAACGCATTTGCGACTCCTCGGGTGTTGTTAGTGTCCACGGACGATCACTTAACATCAGGTGACCCAACTGTTCGTTTGCCATCTATGCAATAAAAAAAACCTTGGGAGAACACCGTATTAGGCAACTCATTCAACAGTGCAAGCGTGCGTATAATGAACCTCTAGAGGACCTTACGGTTGTCACCATTCTGCTGGACATTACTACTGGATATACCCATGTGGATGAGCGACCAGAACGTTCTTCAGAAAACTTTCCGTTACATAATACATAAATTAATAAATACATAAAGGTTATTACAGGGTGGATCAGTATGTGAACGATAGCGACGTCTGGAAGTGACGCCTCTCTCTGTGCAACCACTAAAAACGAATGTAGCCTTATGTGTCTATTATGTTGTAATAATTAAAAAATATATGTTAGTTATTATGAAAAGATAAACCAGATCGAGTTTCTTCAAATCAAATCAAATTAAAAATACTTTATTCAGTTTAGGCCCTAATAAGGCACTTATGAACGTCAAAGACTACCACTTGGCGGTTCTTCTCGTTGACTGGGTTGTTTTCCGAACCGGTGGTAGCTTTGACGTTCATAAGTGCCTTCTCAGGGCCTAAATTGAATAAAGAGTATTATGATTTTGATTTTACCGTTTTACTTTTGTTCAAAGTTACAGGTCTTGTATTAGCTCAGAGTTCTTACAGTGCCTATATTATTTGTATTTTTCATGTACATGGTCTAAAAATTACAAATTGACGTCGTTTATAGACATATAATGAATTACCCCAAATCCCGCATGCGCCGTGTACTGCAGAAGCTCCAACTGGGTCATCGATTCTCATCATGTCGAATAATGGACCGCTAGCTGATGCTACCGCACCTCCAATGAACCCTATCAGTAATGACTCCCACGCACGATATAGGAAACATCCAGCTAAAAGCAATTTTTTTTTATTATGGTTCTTCCTCAAAATTTTTGGCACAATCGGAAATTCAAAAATCTTCAATTAATGTTCTAAGAAGATGCATATACAAGGTGCTTTCAGAACGTGGTACAGCCACGCTGTAGCTATTATTAGTTTCAGCATGAATGGGTCGGCTTGTCCGGGGCAGTACCACCCGACCCACAGAACACCGACGTGAAGTAACAGTGCTTGCATTGTTGCGTTTCGTTCGGCCATACATCTCCCATACACAGGCTGGCAACGCATTTGCTACTCTCCTGGTGTTGCTAGTGTCTATGGACGGTGGTGATCACTTAACCTCAGGTGATCCATCTGATCGTATGCCTGCTTTTGACATTTAAAAAAAATACATATCGAAACTCCCCCGGCTTCCGACGAACAACACACTCATCGAGAAGACCCGCAACAAACTCGATTTTAGGTTTTACAACAAAGTCCCAAAGCATATTACCGACTTGCCAGACTGTAAGTTTAAGCAGTATGTCAAGCGGGTTTTAATGTGTGAAGGTTATTATAAGGTGGATCAATATGTGAACGATTGTGACGTCTGGTAACGACGCCTCTCTCTGTGCATCCACTAAAAACGAATATAAACTATTTATGTTTGTAAAAATGTGTATCATGGAAAGACAAACCACATCGAGTTTGTTGCCGGTGCTTCTCGATGAGTGGGTTATTTGTCCGAACCGGTGGTAACTTTGATGTTCATGAGCGCCTTCTTAGGGCCTAAACTGAATAAAGTATTTTTGATATTTTTATCTGATGCATTTTTTTTGCAATCGTTTTTATAGATGCAGAGAGAGAGAGAGTAGTCATTTCCAGACGTCACTATCGTTCACATATCCACTCCATAATAGCCTATCGACACCAAAACCCGCTCAACATGGCCCTCAAAATGACAGTCTGACAAATAGGTAATATGCTTTGAGGCTTTGTTATAAAACCTAATGTTATGATACATTACAACACCAAATGTAAGGACAAGCTCCAACAGTTCTTGGCGGAAATATGCCAATAGAAATATAATATTTGTCTAAGATATAAATCTCCTACACTCTACTTATTTACGACGTGCTTTATAACTATCATACAGTATCATTTTAAAATATCAAGTTTTTTTTTTTATTAAACTGGCAAACGAACTTGTGTGTCACCTGATGTTAAGTGATCACCACCGTCCATAGACACTAACACCGGGGGAGTCGAAAGTGCGTTGCCAGCCTGTGTTTGAGGGAAAGGGAGTGAGGGGGCGAGGAGAGGGGAAGGGAGGTGGGTCTCTTTCTTAGCTATTAGAAATTCACAACCATACGTTTTCAGGACAATCTGCAACAGTTTAGAAGTCTCTATGGGGTTGAGAGAAATTATTTTATATATATCTAGTTCATTTTAAAAACGTATTAAAAATATACAATTTTTTTCCTTTTCTTAGCTATTAGAAATTTACAACCATACGTTTTTATGACAATCTGTAATAGTTTAGAAGTCTCTATGGGGTTGAGAGAAATTATTTTATATATTTCTAGTTAATTTTAAAAACGTATTGAAAATATATCATGTTTTTCCTTTTGGCTTTCGCTGTTTGAAAATTCGAGTAAATTTTCAGGTTTATTTCAGTTTCTTTTCATGTTCTTTCTAATATTTGTAATAAAAAATTATATCACTTTCTCTTAGTTTCCTTGCTTTATTACCGATGGGTTATAATTGGGTATAAGCGATCTTCAAATTTTTCAAATCTCTAACTCACCAGGAACTTAGGAAATCGATTACAACATGCTACCTGATCAGTTATACAAGAAAATGAGGAAATTAAAAACGTAGCGTACCTGTTATTGCGACCAAGGATCCTAAAATACTGTTGATCAGCTCCATGACTTCGGCTTTACCTTTATTTTTTATCAAAGTGAATCTGAAAAGAAGAAATAAGTAATTAGATAGGATGCCATCAAGCATGCTATCAAAAACTGCTGATAGATGGTATAAGAATAACAGCGATAACTGGTTATGGATCGGACCCTCATGACAGCAATAACTGGTGATGGATCAGACCATTATGACAGTAATAACTGCTGATGGATTGGAACGGTCCAATGACGGCATTACAGCGGTAATTATTAATTGATTGGTCCTTCATGACAGCGATAACTGTTGATGGATAGGACCGTTATGACAGTAATAGCTGCTGATGGATTGGAACGGCCCAATGATAGCATTACAGCGATAATTATTAATGGATTGGTCCTTCATGACAGTGATAACTGGATGTTAGAGATTAGGCTAACAAAACAATGGCGATTCATTTTTTATCAGCGGTTGCAGTTGTTTCACAATTTTTGACCCTATCTTAGTTACCATAAACTGAAATATCGTCACTTAAAAAAAATTAGATCCCTAAATGTCATTTCTAATGAAATGCTAATTTTGCTGGGCAATAGGATACGACAATTATGTCAGATTGCATCACGTCTATCGTACATCAGGTGTAATACCCACCATAGTAATACGCTTAGTTATGTCGCATTCCGGAGTTAGTTGATGTACTATGTATATCCAGCAACCAAGCGGGGTGGTAGCGTGTCTATACTTGACTGGGTTATGACCTCACATGGTGATAAACGTTTCACAGTTACATTAGTTTATCGTGTGGGATTTAGCCAGTGTATATTTGCAGTGGAAGTTTGCAAATCGGCATGACAGAGACGGCTGATGATAGATTGTTGAACTCTCGTTGGTCGCTGTTGTGTTGAATTGTAGTTCTAATCAAAGACGATGATGTCACTACGTCGTAACGATATATACAAAAAACTTGTACGCAGTTTACACGTAGTGAAGTGAAGCCTTCCAACAATTATAAAATATGCATATATTAGCGTTCACGTCAACAATACACCACGCTGGTTATGACACCTTTTGTCAAGGCTTCGTAATACATAGGTACACACACATAAACACGTACTAACACATGAACAAACATACGCATGTACAACGATCGGAACAAAGCGATTGCAGTATACGTACAATAAGGAGACTGCGAATATAAGAAACACTGTATAATGTATTCTATCTCATTTTCGCGCACGGTAAATCCTATAGATGTTGTTTGTCTCTCTCTAATGTAGTTTTTCGTTTCATCGAATTTCGAATCACAACGAAGCTAAATAAGTTTCCAACTCAAAAACGTACATCAGTCCGAAGCATCCGCCACCAAACGAACCCATCATTGTCATGACAGCGGCGCGAGCGGCGTATTGCCATTTAGCACCACTCACCTGAAACAATTTTTCGCAATGTTTGTCTTGATATAAAAGGTTGTAAGGGGTGTCGAATAACATCTAAGACTTGAGACATCCAAGCCAACCTCACCTGCACGTGGTGCACCCTGCTGAATAACGAACGAGGCAATGGCGAAAGCGGGGTGGTAGGGTTCTGCAACCTGACTGGGTCGCAACCACCATGTATATGGCGAAAAAGCCCGTCATAGTGATTCGCTTCTGCGGGTCGCGTTTCGGGATCAGCCTGTGCATATCCAGCCTTTCGCAGGCCGGCATGATAGCAGCGACCGTCGATGGATATTGTGTCACTCGGTGGTCGCCATTGTTTTTGTATTGTACTGTGCTTACCATCAGGCAAAGAGCAGTCATTTTGCCGTGCTACAATAAAAAAATAAATAATTCCAGAGACTTGTTGGCCGGATCTTAAAATGTCATGAGTTTTTGAGTTTATCGCGAACAGACAGACAGACAGACGCGGTAGTGGACTTTGTTTTATACTATGCAATGATATGTATTATGTAAATAAAAGTATCGGCAAAAAAATCTATAGATGACAGTGAAATGCCTAATTATACAACGGAGCATACATTTTGAAAGGCCACAAAAACTTTCTGGATAGGTCTAACAAAGGGCCGCCATCTTTTTAGAATATTGAAATTATTTTAAGACACTTGCTATCTTATTATCTACTGATGCGATAGATAGACGAAGAATTTGAGGCGATGGAATAATAAACTTCACTTTATAAGATTTGTAGATATCAAAAAAGAAGAACTGTAAATATCAAAAAAGCAAAAAAATAATATTGTCCGCAAAGAATAAATAGTAAGTTTTATTTTTATATCATTGTAGGCAAACGAACAAGTGGACACCACCAGGGGAGTTACAAGTGCGTTGCCAGCCTGTGGTTTGGGGGGTGGGTAAGGGAGGGGAGGTGGGTCTCCAGCGCCTCTCACTAGCCGATCGAAACGTAACAATGCAAGCACTGATTCATGTTGTAACCATTAAAAGCTTCAGCGTGACTCTACCACCTACAATAACGTAAACATGTACTCTTTATATTTTCTCAATGTATTTTCAGTCAACACAACGTGATTCGGTAAATTGCAGCCACTTTGTTTAATTTTACGCATTAACAAAATTGTGATGTTTAACTTCCAATCGCGTTTGATTTACGATGAATATGTAAACAGCATAATTTCAGCGTAATTGTCCCCGTAATTGAATAGTTTATGTACGGTCGGCCAGTGTCGGAGTTGGAGTGAACGTGTGGGTTGCGGGCCCCATAGGAATAAATCAATATCTTATGAAAGTATCCAGATTAGGCCCCGTCGGTAGCGGCTCAAGCCTAGGTCCGTTCCATCGGCGTGGAGCCCTTGAGTGCGCTGCTCGCGCGATACAGTGACACAAAATCTTAATTCACTGCGACAACATTACACA
>MU160979.1:14604-25063 GCA_015888305.1 Antheraea pernyi
CAAGCTAATCAACCTTGTAGAGCCGCCCCCACGGTCCGCCCGGCGGAAGGTGGCCGCCGGGCTCCTACCTATAGAGGGACAGACCGGGTACACACCGGCTGCCCCCCTTCGTCCGCCGGACCTGTGCAATAAGGAGATGGGCCCCCCGACCCATCCCCTCAGGTCCGGCTACGGTGGCAGGAGGAGTTGGGCGAAGCAAGGGATCGTTCAAGCTAATCACCTTGTGCGGAGACGGCCACTTTCAGGTTCTGTCTCGCGGGCCCTCTCCGCCTCCTCCTTCTGCGAGACGACCTCCTCGCAGAAGGAGGCCATCGCTCGCCAAGCCTGTTCGCTGCCGAGCATGGCCGAAACCACGCTCGGCAGCGATAACTTCGTTCCCACGGCCACCGCCAGAATACGGCGCTGCTCCCCCCACGCAACACACTCAGACAGCGTGTGCTGCGCGGTATCTTCGTCAAAACTTTCTCCTTCCCTTACTCCCTCTCTCCCCCAAGACAGGTTGGCAACGCACTTGCGACTCCCCTGGTGTTGCAAGTGTCTATGGACGGTGGTGATCACTTCATATCAGGTGACCCACCTGTCAGTTTGCCTCCTATGATATAAAAAAAAAAAAAGAGCGAATCACGTTATTGTATGAGATGCAGTTGATACGTCCCAGTAAGGTTATGCCTGTGTAGTTATTTAAAAAAAAAAATTTGGTTGGAAGTTCAAGTGGTCAAACATATTATCATCATCAGCCTGTAAGATACCCACTGCAGGGTCATATGCCTCTTCCCGGGAAGGTATGTGTATCATCACCATGCCAGCCCATGACGTATTGGCGTTTGAACAAGGAATCCACAGTTCTATATCGTTCCCATTTGTAGTGTTCAGGTTTCCTCATGATGTATTCCTTCACTGTCAACCGATGGTGTTATCAATTTAAATTGGTAAATGTAGGCGAATTCGGAGAAAATCATTGGTACATGCCTGGGTTTGAAACTGCGTATATGAGACTGATATTCCACCGGTCAAAGCGCTCGACTACCGGGACTTATTCTATGCAAAAGATATATTTGACAACCCTAGTTCAAGGTTAATTTTTGTGTCGCCATAAACTCCGTATTGTTTATACCATTATGCTTTGTCATTCTCTCACTCAATGCTCAGTTTCTTTTATTCGACGTAAATAATGCTTACATTGTATATTTGTTATTTGTTTCATTTTTGGCAACCAATCAACCAAATTATTACTGCCATTGTCGAGTAGGTAATAATACAAGTGCCTTGCGATAATCAAAATATTCTAACAAGATGGCGGCTCTTACAACTTTCGAGGGAATTTATCTGGCATCTCAAAGTCTTGCTCTCTGGTATTATTTCCCATTCACTTCACTTCACCACACAATAACCAGATTATATCACGTAAAACACCACATATACTAATATTATAAAGAGGTAAAGTTTGTAAGGTTGTTGAGGGTAATCTAGTGGGAGACGGTCTACGCGTGCCAGGCTGTCTCTCTTTAGCGGGAAGCCCAGGATCTTCTATCTGGGCCGGCCGTCGGGGCGACATGCGGAGTGCCTCGTCATCCCTTGTCCCCCATCATGGCGGTTGCGTACACCCATGGGGTTTTAGTCTGTGCGAGTCGGACATAACCCACTCTCTCCCCCGGGAAGATGGTGTATCCATAAAGGATTTCCCCATGTAAAAAAAGGTACTACTAAACAAATTTTGAAATTCTTTTACCAATAGAAAGCCACGTTATTTGTGAGTGTCATAGGCTATATATTAACCTGAAAAATGAAAATAAAATTTTGTAGTAGTCGGATTTGCTAAGTCGGAGAAAAAACGTTTATTACGGACGCTGCCTTAACCATGAGAGATATATGATTGAGTTCTAGAGAAAAGTTGTAGAGCATGATAATGCCTACAAAAAAGTCAACGACAGCATATATATAATTTTTATATTTAAGGCACAAAAAGTAGTTTTTTTATTATAAATGTTTACCGCCCAACGAAGTGAGCACGCCAAATAACACAAGATTATAATTAAAATATAAACTCCACTACATGACAGACTAAAATCCCGCCGGAAACACCTTTTTTTTTATTAAAGTGTTTAATTTAAATTTGTATCCACGGTTAGATCAGCCATATAACGAGAATGGTCATAATACTGACCATCAGCTCTTGGGTACATATGTTTAAACATCTGAAATCACTACAACAAATAATTTTACCTGATTATAAATATCTCGAAAAATGTTAAAAATATCTATTAGATTAATATAACACAAGGACCGTTTCGTCACCGACGGACATCGTAACATGCTATGACGCAATAATATTATGAAGGTGGTAGATCCACGCTGTAGCTATTACTGGTTTCAGCATGAATGGGTCGGCTCGTCCAGGTTAGTACCACCCTCTCGCAGAAAACCGACGTGAAGTAACAATGCTTGCATTGTTGCGTTTCTTTCGGTCAGTGAGAGCGCCGGAACCCCACCTCGTTTCCCCTTCCCTTCCCCTTTCTCCTTTCCCTACCCCTCCCCCATACACAGGCTGGCAACGCACTTGCGACTCTGTTATTGCTAGTGTCTATGGACGGTAAAAAGCTGTAGACACGTTACCTATATGATATTTGACAAAACAAATGGCACGATAACGCACACATACGTAAAGTTATATTGTAACGTCACACTGTCTTAGATAGAATGTCGAGATGGCATCTTCTCAATATCGCTGGTGAAAAAGAAATAGTTATATGTTGCTTAAATACGGGCAGATTGTAGGGGCAGCCGTTAAAAATAAACAAGTTAGCCAAATTTTAACAAGGCTCTGTCGAAAGCTACAGTTTTTTTATTTTTAATATCATTACTATGTCCGTAACGACGCCAAATTCCACATGAGAATATTGGCTTGTGCCTATATGCTCCGTGCATGCGACGTTGCCAGACCGTTAGGCTTAGACAGCGTTATAACCACACATATTCACCGTTCTACACAAGTTGAATTTTCTACACTTTTGCTTAGTTGTAAATTCTGTAGAATCTATATGGACGTTCAGTTCATTAGCGCTTTCGCAGTCTAAATTGAATAAAAAAATTTTTACGTGATATCATCTTATAAATCGATTCTGTCCGGTTGCACGTAGGAAAAAGCATGATTCATTATCACGTTCCGCCTTTTTTTTTCTATTTTTATTTAAGAGTGGAAAATCCTACATTGGATACCCTCATGCTGCCGGGGGACAGCGTGAGGGTTATGCCGGACCCCTACTGGCTAAAAACCACTCTGCTTCCTTGCGCGATTGTGGACCAGGGTGCGGTCTCACGATGAGCATGCTCCACCACCCTGGCCAGGCGCTTGGCTCCTCCGTAGATGGACGGGACGGGGACCCCCCTCTCGAGAGAGAGGCTATTCCTCTCTCTCCTGCCATATATTGAAGCTGCGGCAAGCGTGCTTCTCCTTCACAGGTATTCCTTTGCGGCAATAGACCTATTAATTAATTTAACCTATTAATTAATAAATTATAAAAATATAAATTAATATTGCAATAGACCCCCGCATCTATCGCCTGGAGATTACCTAGGGAGGTCTCTGGTGATAGATGGCTCTACCTCTACGACTTCTACGTTCCGCCTGAGCCGAGGGTGCAAGGTTGGCGCGATCGGCCTAAGCGTTCGGCTTTATTTTGATTTTGAAACGTACATATAATTGTAAACACTTACCCCGTACGTACTGCCAGAGTTGAAAGCTAACCAACCCCACCATAATACAAAAGTTCCCATCACGGCATTGACTGGATTTCCCAACGGTAAGGGCGCCGTGCCACGAGCGTAGCGTCCCAAACGTGGCCCAAGCATCAGAGCTGATGCGAAGGCTGACGCTCCACCTATGATTTAAACGTTTTTCTTACAAAACAATCAGAGCGTGATGGTATTCATTACCTCAAATGATTAATTACTAGCTATCGCCCGCGGCTTCGCGGGTTAGCGTTTAGTAAGTGCTTAAGCTGCATACACACGAATGTAGAGCTTATGATGCACTGGTCAACCGAATGTAGGCGGCTTAAGTTAAAAAAAATATATCGTGTTAATTACAAAATTCGAGCGATCAGAGATTATCTATACTAATAATGATATTATAAAGAGGTAAAGTTTTTTGTTACGTTGTGAGTTTGTGACGTTGTGGCGTTGTGGCGTTGTAAGGGATATTCTCAGAAACTACTGGGCCCATTTGAATAATTCTGCCAGTATTATATTATAGCTCATTCATCGAGAATGGTTATAGGCTACATATCATCACGCTAAGACCAATAGGAGCGGCACACCAATGAAGAATGTTTCAAAATCAGGTATTTTTTTCTCTTGAGAGCTTCCGCTGCGTGTTAGCGTTAGCCCAAAGTAACTATTCCACGCGAACGAAATCGCGGGCAGAGACTAGCGTGTTATAAAATCAAAATAAAAAAAAAATAACCTAGTTAATATATTTAAAATCTTAATCCGCCATTGAGATTTGAGTTTCAAAAGATCTCCCGAGGGGCTAACGCGAGCGAAGTGGATAACAAAAGTTAGTAAACCATAGAATCATATACAAAATTAAAAATACTCACCAACAAGATGTACTGGACCCGATCCAGCAATATCTACAGCGCCAAGTTTATTCAGGAATCCGTGGGAACCCCAAACCCAACCGGCGGGCACGCAGTAAACAATCGTATTCAGAAACGAGAACATGCAGTATGCTTTGAAATTACACCTGAGGATAACAGAATATTTTATTCATGCATAGTCCACAACAATTAACAATATTGTGTATTATTCCAAGACAGTGTATAACACACAATTGAAAAATTATTATGTTATTCTATTTTGAAGCTATGATGGCAAAATTGAAAACGTGGCTCCATCTATGATATATCTACAACAGTCGATCCTACAGTTTTCTGTCAACAAACTAATATAAAGCGCCATCTGCTTGAGAATGTTGAAACTTACAATTAATAACAATAAGCAACATTGACAATAGTTTAATTAAAAGAAATTGAGGCCTTTAATCGAAATATAGGATAATTCATATCTCTCAAGTTGGACCAAATTATGTTGCCACAGTGCACTGCCAAATTTGATGAAAATCAGTTCAGTAGTTCCGGAATCGATCGTGGACAAACATTATGACACTGGATTTTTATGTATTAACATATATAGAGAAATTATTCACCTTTCAGCCATAGCCCCACTGACTATGGTGGTAGCTGTGGTAGCAAATGATAGTTGGAAGAGGAAGGACGCGAACACTGGGCCCATTAGTGCATCACCCACTGGTGGGTCCACGAGAAAGTCGCCCATGCCAATAAAGGGATTCGAGAAGGGACCTTGTCCGAATGACATCCCGTACCCGAAAATCCAGTACGTTAGACCTGGAGGTATATTTTTATTATGTACTTAAAGTATTTAGACTAAGAGTGGTTAGTAGATTGTGAAATATGAGAAATAGATAAACAAGAGCTATATCCAAAATATTTCTTCTTCTTGATAACACTAAGCCCTTTTTTTATATTTACGTGGGGAAATCCTTTATGGATACGCCACCCTCTCGGGGGGAGAGTGAGTTATGTCCGACTCGCACGGACTAAAACCCCACGGTGTACCGTCCTCCGCATGGTAGTGGCGTCCAGGTATCGAACTTGCTGTCTTCCTGAGAAACCGCCCCTGCGGCAGCCTGGCGGGTGAACGCCAGGCTTCGTCCTACTATAGAGAGACTACTGGGTACACAACCAGTCATCTCCCCTCGTCAGCCTCACCTCTGCAATGAGGTGATGAGTCCCCCGACCCATCCCCTCAGGCTCGGTTCTGTGATAACACTAAGCCTGCCTACGTAGACGATTCAAAACGAACACAATTGCGAAGCGATTCGATGCGGTGACACGCGAAATCAAACGTGTCAAACGTTTTGTCTCACGTGCCGAATCGTTCCGCCGACCGCCTTCATCGGCCAGTGGTATTTGTGTGTTGATCATGTTAGAACATAGAGCAATATTTTTAGAGAATTTATTGCTCAAATATCAAACACTGAAGAAGTATGTCCATCAGAGACGTGTAACTAATATTTTAGAAATATATACATGGGGAATTTCACAATTTATACCAAAAGTTACGGACTGAACCCGTGTTATTTAAGGGATATTATCGAATGTTGCCAACATCATTTGACTATATTATGTAAGCCATAAAACCTTGAATAGCATTTATTAATAGTTCTATATCCGACATTGTTCACAAATGCAATCGACTCGGACAACCGCCGCCGCGTTACATTCGCGCGAAAATATTGGTCACGTAGGCCACTTTAATAGATGTCACCTGTTTGATTTTTTCACACCGCTTCCCTTTGCTCGCCTAGGACACTACTAAGGCTCGTCGGTGTCAGTCTGTCAGTAAAATAATTTATAAAATTTGATTGAGAAACAGAGAAGAAATATGTACTCAAGTTTTTCCCTCTGCATATTTACATATTCAATTGACAGTCTAGTCTTCTAAATTCGACCATACATTTATATTATTATTTATTTTAGTTCCGTACGAATTTATAGAGATGGCGCGAAACGATGTCTCGTGACGACTTTACATAGATGTGCGAAATAATATCCGAATTAGAGAAGGCTGTTACGGTCACGTGTTATACACATGTTATTTTATAGTTAGCTCCTTCACTGTTATAAAATATTTGTAATTTAGTCAAATTAATCAGAGTTTTTGAAGTGAAAACTTCATTAGGTAGGTTTATTTTTGGCGGGAAATAAATTTATAATTTCGTGTCATGATGTACAACGTAAACTTGACCAGCCGTATTGGACTTGTGTGGCTTGCGTCAGACTAGCGACACGTAGTATAAGGGACCTGTGTACATGTAATGTTGATATTTTGCAGCTTATCGTACGTTTTTTTTTATTGTAGCATGACAAAGTGACTGCACTGATGGTAAGCACAGTACAATCAAAACAATGGCGACCACCGAGTGACACACTATCCATCGCCGGTCGCCGCTGTCATGCCGGCCTGCGAAAAGCTGGATATGCACAGGCTGATCCCGAAACGCGACCCGCAGAAGCGAATAGCTACGACGGGCTTTTTCGCCATATACATGGTGGTTGCGACCCAGTCAGACTACCACCCTTTCGCCATCGCCTCGTTCGTTATTCAGTAGGGTCTTATATGTTATTCGACACCCGTTACACCCCAAAAACACACGTTTGATTGATTAGTATACTTTATAAAAATGTATATAATCATTGCTAATAAATATGAAAACCACACTAATGTTCATAATTTCAATAAATAAATTCTGAAATTTAAATATTGTCATTCACACTATAATTAATATGAAAATTCAAAAGGGAACACATTTATTTCATTAGTTTGAGTTTCAACAGTCCTTATAACTGCTTCGAATTTGTTTTTTTTCCATGTTTCAATGTTGACGAAAATATCGATTTTTTTCCGTCATTCTGACGTCATGTGCTTAGATACATTCGACAGTTGATTTTTAATTATATAAATACTTAAACAAGACTTAAAGTGCAGACAGAACTAGATAAAAGCATTTAACGTTAGACACAAATTGCCAACGCGAACAACTTACGTTGCGAAAGTATTGGCCAGTGTCAATGCCTTTACAATATATCATAGCCACCATAGTCTCTCGGTAATAACTGTTTTTAAATAGCACTGTGCTATTTATTAAATAAGGGGTTTTCTAATTTTATCGTGCAATAATAAAAAAAAAATCTATTTTAAAGTGTCATTCATATGTGTTCTGCATCAAGCAATAGGTACTCACAGGTTTATGGCACGTTTCTTATCAGCTATTACAACTTACCTCCTAGAGATATATCTGCCAAGTTTTTCATCATAATATTCGCTTCGTTTTTTATGGAAACACAGCCAGACTCCAGCATACCGAAACCTATAACAGACATCAAAATTTATAATATTTTATTCAATTTAGTCTTTGAGAAGGCGCTTATAAGAACGTATAAACTACCACAGGTTCGGACAAACAACCTAAGCATCGAGAAGAATTTGCAGCAAACTTGATCGGGTTTATCTATGCATTATTCATATTTATATAAACACTAGCGGGCCCGGCAGACGTTGTCCCGCCCTGATTATGAAAAAATCCTTGACCAATTATATACTAAAACGTTCCTCGTTAATCACTCTATCCACCGGTGAAACCGCATGAAAATCCGTTCGGTAGTATTTGAGTTTATCGCGAACAGACAGACAGACAGACGCGGTAGGGGACTTTGTTTCATACTATGTAATGATGATATAAAGCTAATTTTTTTTATGACGGATGCACAGAAAGGGGTGTCCTTTCCAGACAGCATATTATTAAAACCCTTTAGATATTAAAAACCAGTAGTCATGGTTCTCGATTTTTTTTTTTCGAACTGACTACGCTATTGACCAAGCAAGCAATCTTAACAGCTTCACCGGACTACTAAGGCGAACGCTTAAGGCACTCAGCCGATTTTATTTTGACAACTAGCTCAAGGGTGCGCGGCACACCTCGGCTTTGGCTGTTGCCTGATACATGCAATTCGCGACCTATGTAAGCTAACCTAAGCTAAGCTAACTATTCATACATATATGAGTTGTTGAAACATATATGTGTACCAAGCATACATAACTCAACAACCCTTATATATATTTCGTATCGGATAATATTCTAAACTATTGCAGTTTGATAAGGGAAAAAATTAAAACACTTCCACTCGTCAAAATAATATTTCCCTCTAATGGTACTTTTACGCTCGATATGAATCTGCCCTTATAATGTTGGCGACGCTTTGACAAGGGCGAGTGTCGTCGGCGGGCGTCGCTAACGCCCTCTCCCTGTTTGTGGGGTAAATATTTGAATAACTAATTGCTATCTAATAGTTAATAATAACCATGGTAAAGATGCTGCGTAACTTATAGGATCGTCCTCGCGGGCCCTCTCCGCCGCCTCCTTCTGCGAGACGACTTCCTCACAGAAGGAGGCCATTGCGCTCCAGTTATCCTCACTACCGAGCATGGCCGCAACCACGCTCGGCAGTGAGAGGTCTTGCCCTACCGCCGCAGCCAGAGTGCGACGTTGCTCCTCCCATGCAGCACACTCAGACAGAGTGTGCTGCGCGGTGTCCGGGTCAACGCCGCACTGATGGCATACGGCGGTCGGCTCCCTGCGTGCTATCCGGTGCAGGTACCAACCGAAGCAACCATGCCCAGTCAGGACCTGCACCAGACGGAACGTCAGAGAGCCCCATCCTCTATTGCACCAATCTGGCAGGACCGGGCGGACGGCGTCGATCGTGTATCGACCATACCGCACATCCGCCAGGTCCCTCCTCCACCTTTCTGCCACTTCGTCCCTGGCTTCTCTCCTCCTTTCCTCTATTTCTCTGGGAGCTAGAGACTCCCCAATTCGTTTCTTGGCCGCCATATACTCATATACGGCGGCAAGCACCTCTGCCTCTAGCTCCCAGGGAAGGGAGCCGGCCAACACCATGGCCGCCGCCGAGGACACCGTTCGGTACCCTCGAATCACCCTCAACGCCACGGTACGCTGCGCAGCTCGCAGCGCACGGATATTGGTAGCGCTGAGGGCATCGACCCACAACGGCGCCCCGTAGGCGGACATGGACCGAACGACCCCCTTGTAGAGGCAGCGGCAGACGGCACCCGGCCCCCCCGTATTGGGGAGGAGTCGTCCAAGCGCCGCTGCCGCCTTGAAAGTGGACGCCAACCCTAAGTGGTTATTACGCAACAAACAAAACGCGAACTAACCGTGGCTTGCTATCAAAATATACGATTATACGGGCAAAACCACGCTCTGCTACCAAAAATTGTACGAGATGATCACCACCACAAAACCGAATTGGTGCTGGTCTGTTACTATATATTACCTTGGTCTTTGTAACTCATTGTTTACTTGCAGTTTGCCTTGAAAATAATTTATTGAGGATATATTTTCTATTCTGTTACTTCCCTTAGTATAATGTCAACATCCTTACCAACATTATAAATGCGAAAGTGTGTTTGCTTGTTACGTTGTTACGCCTTAAATACTCAACTGATCATCATTGGTAGAGTACAGGAAAGGACGCACCATTCTTCATTAAAAAAAGTATCTACTATTCCCAATAGATAGGTTAAATCATAGAATTATGAAACCGCTTACACTTACAATAGAAGTCGCATAAGCGTTGTGCCTGCCTTACCACTCATACATGAATTTTTCATGTATGTCCTTCCCGACTCCCGTAAGCACGATCAGTCTGTTCGCGTAGCTCTGACAGTGAACGTCTCCGCTAAAATATCATAATACGCAGTAAATATGTCTAATTGTGCAGTAAAAAAATGTAAAAATCATTACAGAAAGAAAAACCTAAAATCTAGTGTATCTCTTTTCATGTGTAAGTATTGA
>MU160979.1:26222-41038 GCA_015888305.1 Antheraea pernyi
TATACATATAATAAAAATGAAGTGTCTATATGTAATATCAAAATAAATAAAAATTACTGATTGGGTACGAAAGTAAACACGCACAACAAATTTTGTTGTTGAAACCGATATTTAGCCATTTCTGCAATCGCTTTACAGTTGCTAAATACGCGGACGTGTTACATTGTAAAAGAAAATATAAAAGTACCACTCCTATAATCATAAAACTAGTAGGAGAGTGAAATCATTTCCAAATATCATTCTCATACAACGAACAAACATTACAATATAAATGAATAACAGAATTAGTATTTAATTGAGACAAAAATCAATTTCTAATCTCACAACTATACTATGACTGTAATAAACTGATTTCACTTTGAACTCCGTCTACATATCGCTCTTAACCTTGTCATTGTCACACAGCATGCATGACAGTTGAGGAATGTGGTGGAAACTGTATAAAAATCTCTAAGTGTATTTATCGACGATTTAAACAATAGTTGATAATTGCTGTGGATCTCGTAGATCTCGGCGCAACGCCATTGTTCCGCAGTCGTCGGTTCTTACGACCTGCGCTCGCGCACCCGCTGCGCGTTCACATACAGGAGTCTAATGGACGTTTTTTCTAAACCTTAATTTATGATACAAACGACTGAAAACACAGTGCTAACACTTCATAATGTCGTAAATGCTTAAAAACAGAATAATAAAACTAATATCGCTTATGCAAGCTTTGTAGTTATTTACTTCGATTAATTTAGTAAACTCTTTCATTATCGGTCTAAAAATCATCTGAAATTAAATAACTTTTTTTTTCGAACTGACTACGCTATTGACTGAGCGAGGTCTTAACAGCTTCACCGGACTACTAAGGCGAGCGCTTAAGGCACTCAGCTGATTTTATTTTGACAACTAGCTCAAGGGTGCGCGGCACACCTCGGCTTTGTCTGTTGCCTGATACATGCAATTCGCGATCTATCTGAGCTAACCTAAGCTAAGCTAACTATTCATACGTATATGAGTTGTTGAAACATATATGTGTACCAAGCATACATACCTCAACAACTCTTATATATATTTCGTATCGGATAATATTCTAAACTATTTCAGTTTGATAAGGGGAAAAAATAAAACCCTTCCGGAAAAAATAAAACCCTTCCACCTGCATGTGTAAGCGTGTATGCGTGCACGTGTGTGGAGGTGATAGGTGTAATGTTGTCGCAGTGATGTAAGATTTTAGACATGGTTCTCGAAATTACTATAAGACATATCGGTAATATGCTTTGTAAACTTTGTTATAAAACCTAACATATCTAAAAAACTGTTACAGGTCTAATGTCCGGTTTCTGAGATACTCGGTTATGCTACCAATAGTTATTGACTCAACAAAGTTATCCATAAGATAAACTGTCAAATGGCCCGTTGAATTTTACTGACATTTATGTATGTTTATATGTTCAGAAACGCAATTTGACAAGTTATCGAACCGATAACGCTATTGAACAGGTAAACTACAATTAAATTACCTCAGAAACCGGGCATTAGTGTGGCCTGAAATATGGTCTGAACATTTTTTAAAATAATTAAATGATGGGGGCGGTGTTATTTACTAAATCCAGCTTATCTAAGTTTTTGCGGACATCGTTAAATTATCAAAAATGTAATGGAAGTATAGATTTAAGATATCGAATTCCTGAAACGCAGTCTTTATAGATTCGCGAGGCCCCATATTATAAATTGTAAATAGCATCTTTGCTTATGCTATCTTTAGCATATATCAAGAATTGATATAATCTATATTACGAATCTATTTATTTATTATTTTTCTCAAACTGACTACGCTGTTGACCTAGCAAGGTCTTAACAGCTTCACCGGACTACTAAGGCGAGCGCTTAAGGCACTCAGCCGATAAGAACTGATGTCTATCTGTAGATATAATAACTTATATACTGTATATAATTCCTTTTACATGTTTGTGAAAAAAAAATGCTGCAGTAAAAAAAAAGTAATAAAATACATTTCAATCATTTTTAGAAATGTATGTCTGTCTGTCTGTTTGTGTGAACACGCATCCCTGTTAAAGTACTGCGTTCACAATAAAATCATAGTACATATCCTCGAGTATAATTTAGTCTTGGTGTCATTAAAATCGGTTCACTCTATCAAAAGTTATTGTAATTTTAATGAGGACGCGACTTAAGTACGAGAGGAAAGTGGATAAGTAAATGGACTTAATACATTCAGATTGCTTTATTAATCAATGTTTTTTACATTAGATTTTTTTTTTATACTAGCACGGCAAAATGACTGCACTGTACCTGATGGTAAGCACAGTACAATCCAAAAACAACGCCCCCCACCGAGTGACACACTATCCATCGCCTGTCGCCGCTGTTATGCCGTCCTGCGAAAAGCTGGATACGCACAGGCTGAAATACATTTTTATCGAACTTTTTTTTATCATTATTAACATATCGATACAGTGTCCGTACAAGTTTGTAATGCGTATCACTATAGAAACATTGGGGTTACCCCGCGGTACCCCGGGCCCCTCCTTACACCCGCGACAACGGATCGCGCTGTTCCCATACTAAAAACCGCTTGTGCACACTCTATTAACTACGCGCGGTTTGTTACTCTATGGGTTAAATCTAAATTCTCGTGGGCGAAGTTGTGACCAGAAGCTAGTCTATAATACCTATACAGTCTTTGACAAAAAAAAAACTTTGAGGTGTAAGGGGTGTCGAATAACAACATAAGACTTGAAGCACCCAAGCCAACCTCACCTGCACATGGTGCACCCTGCTGAATAACGGTCGAGGCAATGGTTAAAGCGGGGTGGTAGGGTCTTACACCCTGACTGGATCGCAACCACCATGTATATGGCGAAAAAACCCGTCATAGTGATTCGCCTCGAATCAGTCTGTACATATCCAGCTTTTCGCAGGCATGACAGTGGCGACCGGCGATAGATAATGTGTCACTCGGTGGTAGCCATTGTTTTTGGATTGTACGATGAAGTCTATAGAGATTTCGTACCGCCCCAACTATAGGGGAAGATGTACATCGTGGGGTTTTAGTCCGTGCGAGTCGGACATAACCCACCCTCTCCCCCAAGAGGGTGGTGTGTCCATAAGGGATTTCCCTATGTTAAAAAAAAACTTGATAGCGTGTTCGGACACCGCGTCGAAGGTAGGCTTCGTAGTAGGTTCGAGCCCTAGCAACTAGTCGGAGTTACGATTAAGGAAAACATCGGAATGAAGCCATAGTATGTTCGTAGGGCTTTTTCTAAGTCCGCCAGGCTAGCTACCATTCTCGAGTTGAAAGTCTGACGTCAAGCACGTGTTGGGTGTTCCAGGACTTCAGAGCCAGTCCCCTCTAGGCTTGGCGTGTATACTATCTTAGACCGCATCGCGAGAGCCAGCCCCGTCTAGGCTTGGCGTGTATACTATCTTAGCTATCTTATCTTGAGCTCTAACGCTAATAACTATATAAGAAAAAAAACCCATTACCTAAATTCGTTCCGAGAAAAACTTGTTCAAGATCATTAGTAAACTAAAGTGGATGACCCGAACACGTTCATATTTATAAACAAATTGTATTTATTAAAAGCTTTTTTTGTATAACATGTTTTTTTAATAAACGGGTATTTACTTTTACAGACGATTTGACGTAATCATCATTCCAAATTAGTAGCGTAACTATTAATAACTGAATAAAGCAAAAAGAGCACGTATTTTTATGCGAAACCTATTTTTATTTCATAGATAATCATTCGTTGTTGTATGCAGTGTGGTGTTCATAAAATTAAAACGCGTTTCACAATCTTCTCCGTGTTAGCGTTAGCCCAAAGTAACTATTCCACGCGAACGAAGTTATAGAAGTTATATATAAGTGATACAAAATGCATCATTCCAAAATTCTCGCACTCTCATTTTTTCCATCACCCTTTAGGAGTTGAGTTCTTCTATTTTATTTTTGGCAACCAGTCTTCTAGTAAACTATTACTGCCATTGTCAAGTGAGTATCGATATTACAAGTTTCTTGATATAATTCCAATGAACTAACAAGATGGTGGCCATCTTGTTAGAACTTTCCTGGAAGTTTTTGTGGCAAGTCAGAATCCATGTTCCGTGGTGTTATTTCCGATACACTTCACTTGCCACCACCACCACCAACTTGCACCACCAACATTACACAATATAGTGTCAAATAACAAAAAATTATGGATAAAATATAAAGACCACTACATTGCATTCCAAGATCCCGCCAAAAACTAGGATGGGCGAACGACATACTTCTAGGATGCACCTTGATATTTTTTTTGGACGCTGGCCCACGCATTTTACATCTTTCACAACTTTTTTAACATAGAGTTGGATTAATTAAATGATAGAAAAAAATGGGCAACCGATGGGCATACTCTTTACGAATTTCTAAATTCTTGCAAAAATGGAGGAGGGTGAGGGCAACTTACCGAAGCTAGTTATCGATATGCTTTGTAGTAATTAAATGTAGGGTTTTGGCAAGCTTAGTAATGGAAATGGCGATTCGCAAAAAATTCGATACGATTCGTGGTCTGCGGAATCGATACATGAAAATATCGAGGTCCAGAAGATCGATTATCCAGAAATCGATCTCCAAAATTTTAATTCTTATTTAGTAATCTTTCGATGAGAGCGGACAACAATTCTATGACTAGCATCGGTTCATATATTAAAAATTGTAACTAACACTATAATAAATGCGAATGTTTGTTTGTTTGTTAAGTTTTCACATCTTAACTACATAACTGAAACCGCTTATGAAATTTTGCATACAAATTGGCAGATGTAAAAAAAAGACATAGGGTGAATTTTATCTTGAAAAAAAGATAAAAAAGAAAGAGGTGGTAGAGCAACGCTGAGCCTATTACTGGTTTCAGCTTGAATGTACCGACTCGCCCGGGGTAGTACCACCGGACCCACAGAAATACCCACGTGGATTAACAGTGCTTGCATTGTTGCGTTTCGTTCGGTCAGTGAGAGCGCCGGAGGCCTACCTCTCCTCTCTTCCCCCTTCCATCTTTTCCCCCCAAACACAGGCTGGCAACGCACTTGTGACTCCCCTGGTGTTGCAGGTGTCTATGGACAGTGGTGACCCACCTGTTCGTTTGCCCCTATGATATATATAAAAAAAAAGATAGTATTCAACATGTTTCCTTTGAACTAGATATTTTAATATGAATATTAGACACAGACACTTTGTCGTAGAACACGATTCTATGCTTCCTACTACTTTTTCCAGAATTTGGATAACTTCTTGGCGGGAAAAAAATTAAATACCCGAGAGACAGTACAAAATGCCTTTGAAGAATTTGTTGCCTCCCGTCCAGCTGATTTCTTTAAGAAGGGCATCAATAAACTGTTACTGCGTTGGCAAAGATGCATTAATTATGTAAAGGTATATAAAGGTGATTACTTCGATTAATACAAATAAAAAATACATGAAAAAAATTCGTTTAAATTTTTCATACAAAACGGCAATTGCAAATACCTAATCTATACTAATATTATAAAGAGGTAAAGTTTGTGACTAGTCCGGTGAAGCTGTGAAGACCCTGCCGGGTCAATAGCGTAGTCAGTTCGAGGGAAAAAAAGGGGTAAAGTTTGTGAGTTTGTGACATTGTGGCGTTGTAAGGGGTAATCACAGGAACTACTGGTCCAATTTAAATAATTCTTTCAGTGTTATATAGCTCATTCATTGAGAATGGTTATAGGCTATATATCATCACGCTAAGGCCAATAGGAGCGGAGCAGTGATGAAGAATGTTTCAAATTCGAGTTTTTTTCCTCTTGAGAGCTTCCGCTGCGTGTTAGCTTTAGCCTAAAGTAACTATTCCACGCGAACGAAGTCGAGGGCAGAGGCTAGTTGATTAATATAAAAAAACAAACATATTGTTTAGTAATTATTCATAAGCTGTAGTGTTATTAATATACACATTTTAAAACAGTTTATACTAACGACAAGTCCAAGCCTTTATTTGGTAATCTCTATTTACTGTACTTCATGATCCTTACGGCTACTTATCTACAACATTTGTACACATCTTGCTAAGGAAACTTCGATAATATTAAAAATTAAATAAGTATTAATCGAAAGTCGAAATTCGATCACAAGTACTGGCAATTTTCTTTTCATTTGAAATTATTTCGAGTGACCTTATTACTTTTTTTTTACTTTACTTTTGGCAACCAATCTTTTAGATTATTACTGCCATTGTCCGGTGAGTATCGATATTACAAGTTTCTTTTAATAATGGTGGCCATTATTAGAATTTTCCTCGTAGTTTTCGTGGCAAGTCAGAATACATGCTCTGTGATATTATTTCCCATCCACTTCACTTGCGCATAATAACCGAACTATATTACGTAAAGCACCACCAACATTACACAATACGGAGCCAGATAATACAAGATTATAGATAAAATATAAATACCACTCCATGGCATTCCAAGATCCAGCCAAAAACACCGACATTACTACTTTACTGTTATCTTCGTGTTCCGGCGTTTCGGTTGTGTGACATTGTCCCAGCACTATCGTAAAGCATATTTCAGTATATTTATTTTGTTAAATTTAAACTTGAGCATCGGATGACGGCCTTTCGCGACTTAAGATGTGGGTCAATGTAGAGATAGTGGTATTTCCTTATATGCTGAGTATTTTAGATATTTGACTAAATTATATGAGTACTAAAAGGAAAATTTTGATGTTAAATAATCTGAGAAAGGATTCAATTTTTTAAACCCTAATATTTGACCGAATATTCTTGAACAAAAACACGTTACAACTCTACATTGTGAAGCTGTTGGTTAATAAAAAAACATTTTTCAATATCGCACTCATAAATTTCTTACAATCTGCTAGCGATCGTTCCGCGACGTTGTCCGCGTTAAATTCCAGTATATGATTTAAGGGCAATAGAATAGAGCGTAGCGAATTATAAGAAAATAGACAGTAAAAAAATCCTTCATGGAAAAAGGAAACGAGGCGAGAAAAAAAAGTGCTGCCGACGGAAGTGAAAACTCAAAACATGATATAATAGCTGAGTTCTATTTTGAATTTTGTAATCAATAAAAAAAATGAATTATTTATATTTTCTAAATTGAAATTATTAACATTAGTCTGAGTCACATCCACAGACACACAGAGCAAAAATTATATGTATTTTTATGCAGTTAATTAATTAGTTAAACATATGATGGGCTGCACAAACTGCTGCCCTACTCTGCGGCGTAATACCTGGTACTACTGATCCGATTTTGAAAATTCTTTCACTGTTAGAAAGATACATTATTGCTGAGTGCTATAGGCTACTTTTTATTTAGGCAAATATATGCTGTTAATAATTAATCACAATAAATACAATTGAAATCAGTAAAATATCTATAATATGGCGTGCGCTGCTTGAACGGTTTGAAACAAAGCATTAAAATCTATAACAAAAATATTCATTACTTTAGTTTTATAAAAAGTTCGCGATGCCATATACCTAGGTTTAATATCTCAGTCAAAAATATAGTTTACATGTCAAAAAATAAAATAAATTTAACAAGATTAAGTTTGGGTGCAGGTTTCACGTATACTTTAAAATTCTTATAAAACCAGACAGCTAAATCAAAATGAAAATTTTATGGAGGTAAAGTTTATTTTTTACAGCATGTTAATTGATGAAGTTGGTCAGAAGATAATGCGAAATAAAAACTATAAGCTGGTAAAATTATCGCGTTGTCGCTGCCGCTCGCCCTACGGTGAGTAGCGTAAACGTAAACGGGAATGGGAAAGATGTTTATCGCCAATATATTGAAGTTAAATTATATCTTTATTAAACCCGGTAGTGTCGCGAACGAGTTCTAGGTTCTTTATATAGGTTATTTGAGACTTTACTTAGTTACTTTGGGCTAACTAACACGCAGTAGAAGCTCGCAAAAGGATAAAAAAGATTTTGAAACATTCTCCATTGGTGCTCCGCTCCTTTAGGTCTTAGTGTGATGTTATATAGCTTTCTACGTTCCTTGATAAAAGAGCTTTCTAATACTGGGAGAGTAGTTCCTGAAATTACCTCTACAACGGCACAAACTTTACCTCTTTTCATGTGTTTGAGTCCTTGGACAGTTTGAATCCACAATCGGAAACGATAGGTGTCGCTGCAATTGGGTTCTAGGTTTTTTAAGAGTTTTCGTGTTTAGAAATACAACTGAAACCGATAGTAACCGATTTGGCGTAGACGAAGTTGCGTGTGGTAGCTAGTAACATAGTATAATGTATGTTTTGTATATGATTTTGAATTATAATTCACTTATGGTCATAAGCATACATCTACGTGTCTTTTGTACATGTGATGTATGTACAAATAAATGTATGTAGTGCATTTGTTCATATATAAATGGTTTGAGTTTCAAAAACTGCCATCACAAATTAACCGCATGAGCGTAACGAAAGATCACGCTTTTGGAATAATTATTTAGATAAACTATAGTTTTATTTATAAGGTAGCGTTTTGTCGTTCTAAATTAGCGATAAGCGGAGCGATTTCATGATTATTTCAAAGGTTTTTGAAGCTATTGTATTGATTAATTGTATCTTCTGTATTGCCATCTTCTATACGTTAGGTAGGTGGTAGAACCACGTTGAAGCTATTACTGGTGTCACTGTGTACAAAATATGTTGTTCGCTGTAAACGTGTGCCTAAGACATGCGTTGTACTGGACTCCAAGAATAAATATTATCGAAATTCATATATCTGCATCTATGTATGTAATTTGAATTATATTGTCTTTTTCGACATTTTGGCGACCATTTTGTTTTATTTACCGCGCTTACGTCTACATAACTCAGTAACCATAGTAACATATAAGAATATTGTATCGAGTTCAATGAACACTATTTAAATTGTCAAATATTAAAAACTACTAAGACAGATATAAAGTTTTATATCTTGATTTATATTTATGTAAGATTTCAAGACGTCAGTTCATTCATTGTTTACAATTTAACATTATAATTATTATTAGTAATTTTGAAGATAGAAGGGATCTTTCTAATAAGATATTAGACCATAAACGTATTACTTATTGACAACATGGACATATTATATCTACACTGATATTATAAAGAGGAAACGTTGTATATTTGTATTTTTGGAAAGAATGGATTTCGATAAATCGTTCATCATTAGAAATCTACATTATCCCTGAGTAACATGGGTGATGTTTTTTACTAGAAAAAAATAGGGATCCCTACTAAAATTTCAATAATGTAATCCAAGGTATGAAAAATATTGACATAAAATGACTTTCATCACATGCGCTGCGGAAACTATGAATGATAGAACAAAAATATGTTCTACAATATTAAAGAACATATTAATATCTATAAAAAACCTCACAGTACCATATGTCCAGCTATTGTGATTATGTCATTATAACTACATTTGTGAATGAAATCTTAACAAAAACCAGACCATGTTGTTCATGTCTTTATATTAATCCTTTACCAAATAAATTATTATTTAATTAAGACAGTTTCAGTACCTGTAGATAACTTTTTGAATTATTAAAATCGGCCATTGCATTCAAAAGATATTACGAGTTTAAAATCGTCAATCGAAACAAAATATGCCGCGGCGAAGAAAGGGTCACGGGAGTTTTTTTTCTCGTACTGTCTACGCTATTGACTTTGCAAGGTCTTCACAGCTTCACCGGACTACTAAGGCGAGCGCTTAAGGCACTCATCAAGGGCGCACGGCACACCTCGACTTAGGTTGTTACCTGAGAAACCCGAACTGACCTAGCTAAGCTATTGTAAGCTATTTATAGATATGTGTATTCGTTTGTGAATCGTAAAATAAAAATTGCATGATTCACAAACGCATACATGTATATCGGAAATGGAACGAACTAAACTATTCGATTCAGTTCGATAAGGGAAAAATACAAAACCCTTCCACCATGTGTATATATGTGGACGTGAAACTATTACTGGTTTCAGCGTGAATGGGTCGGCTCGTCCGGGGTAGTACCACCCTCACATAGAAAACCCACGTGAAGTAACAGTGCTTGCATTGTTGCGTTTCGTTCGGTCAGTGAGAGCGCCGGAGGCCCACCTCCTACCCCCGCTCCACTCTCCTCACCCTCCCCTAACCCTTCATCCCTAAGGGTGGCAACGCACTTGCGACTCCTCTGGTGTTGTTAGTATCTATGGACGGTGGTGATCACTTAACATCAGGTGACCCACCTGTTCATTTGCCACCTATGACATAAAAAAAAACTGCTACTGCACTGTGACTAGTACTGGCCTCATAACTGTGAATTGCTGGACGACTATCCGCTAAGCTACTTGTAAATTCTTAATGTTGATATACTATTGCATAATGGAACTAACTTACATATTTATTGATATAAAGTATAATATTGTTATTTATACTTATTATAATTATACTTATAATGTTGATAAATATTTAATTAGTCGTGGTAAGAACACGATGATATTTGGACTACAATTATATTTGGTGGTCGACAGACAGTTGGTTTGAATCCTGCAATGTATCTTATACGTGTTTTTCGGCAGTTGGCTGGCTTTGATAGTTCTCCTAAGTATATCGTGTTACTATCATAGGCAATATCAACATCTAATATATCCGATATAGTGTCCAAACTATAAAAATCTTTAAAGTATGAAATGAATTTAACGAGTTTTCCACACAATCCATACTGTCATAACAAGTTATATAAACTTCAATATATGATCATTGAAAAATTCACGTCTACTCTACAAGTAGAGACCGAGGCGAGTCTCAACAACACGCTTTCACTACCAATTACGGTAATGGAATTTATTTCATTTCAAACCATGTCCGGCGGCGTCCGCGCTACACGTCCTACTCTACCCGGATGCATTTATTGCAACTTCATAGTGCTGCCCATGGCGTAAACTACCAATATAAGTTCATAATACATCATCATACTAGAAAAATAACTATAATAGACTTAACGCTACAACATGTAATTTTTGGGAACTAACATGTTTGTTTATATGCTTACATGTCAATGATTTTATAGATTTTGTGAATGTGTAAAAATTTATTCACTAGTAAAATACATTTTAAGAGAAATCATTAAATAATCGTGTATCAACTCAAATAATACTTAACCAATTTTTAAAATGTACTTTACCAGAAACTCTGCCAAATTTTGTTTATTAAAAATATTTTAACTTGTAAGGCGTTAGTCGAACATTCCGTAAACCCATAATAACCTTACTCATATTATGAAAATAAGTAATTAACATTGGTAATATTTTGTAGCGTGCTGGCGATTAAAAAGTGTCTATGCACACTGGCCTTTTTGAAAAGATGACATTTTCGATGTCACACGGATATATATTTTTCCTCGACAGACAAGTCCAATATTAAAAGTCTCGGTTGCAAAGTCAGTGTTTGATTTTCTCATGTATATTATATGAACACGCCTCAAAAGTTTGATATAAACCATTTTTTAAACATTCCATTAACAACAACATTGCATGGGTATAATACACGGAATGGTGTAATTTTATTAAGTTTGCGTACCTATTAAAAATTAAACACAAGCCACAGTGCTGCGTGGTCTTTGTATAAAGTTTTCTGCTCGCCTATAAGGAAGATCCTCTAACAACTAATATTAGTCCATTAGGTATTCAGAACGCGCGATACAGCCCACTCGCTCCCCCTGTCGACTGAGTGGAGTCGCTTTCGTTTAGATACTGCCAATGCTTAGATGCTGCCAATTAAAAAGAATATGCCTAGGACAACTACAAAATAGTTTTATTTTATAAATCTCTGTTTGAAATTACACGCTTTTTGAACGACTATGATTTACGAGAGACAGCGTGGTACTACGGTTAGCATCCAGACATGTATCACACTCTGTGAACGTACAGACCTAACTGTCGAAACACGGCGCCGCGGCATGGCGTGCAGGGATCTTGGTCTGTCATGTAGTGGATTTTATTTTTTATTCATAATCTTGTGCTACTTGACTCTATATTGTGTAAAATTAGTGGTGTTTTATGTAATATAGTTTGTTTATTGTGCATAAGTGAAGCGAATGGAAAATAATACCACGGACCGCGAATTCTGAGATGCCACAAAAATTCCATGGAAAGTTCTAACAAGTTGGCCACCATCTTGTTAGTTCATTGAAATTATATCAAAAAACTTGTAATATCGATACTCACTTGACAATGGCAGTGATGGTCTACTAGAAGACTGGTTGCCAAAATGGAATGGAAGAAGAACTTGAAATAATATTAACTACTCGACAATGGCATTCATTGAAGTTATATCAAGAAACTTGTAATATTGATACTCACTCGACAATGGCAGTAATAATTTAAAAGATTGGTTGCCAAAAATAAAGTTAAAAAAAATCTATAATATGGCGCGCGCTGCTTGGACGGTGTGAAACAAAGGATTAAAATCTATAGCAAAAATATTCATTACTTTTAGCTTTATAAAAAGTTCGCGATACCATATATGTAGGTTTAATATATCAGCAAAGAAAACTGGGTTATATGTCAAAAGTAAAATAAATTTAATAAAATTAAGTTTGGATGCAGGTTTCACGCATACTCTACAAATTCTTTTAAAAACAAACAGCTAAATCAAAATGGAAATTTTATGGAGGTAAAGTTTATTTTTTACAGCATGTTAATTGATGAAGTTGGTCAGAAGATAATGCGAAATAAAAACTATAAGCCGGTAAAATTATCGCGTTGTCGCTGCCGCTCGCCCTACGGTGAGTAGCGTAAACGTAAACGGGAATGGGAAAGATGTTTATCGCCAATATATTGAAGTTAAATTATATCTTTATTAAACCCGGTAGTGTCGCGAACGAGTTCTAGGTTCTTTATATAGGTTATTTGAGACTTTACTTAGTTACTTTGGGCTAACTAACACGCAGTAGAAGCTCGCAAAAGGATAAAAAAGATTTTGAAACATTCTCCATTGGTGCTCCGCTCCTTTAGGTCTTAGTGTGATGTTATATAGCTTTCTACCTTCCTTGATAAAAGAGCTTTCTAATACTGGGAGAGTAGTTCCTGAAATTACCTCTACAACGGCACAAACTTTACCTCTTTTCATGTGTTTGAGTCCTTGGACAGTTTGAATCCACAATCGGAAACGATAGGTGTCGCTGCAATTGGGTTCTAGGTTTTTTAAGAGTTTTCGTGTTTAGAAATACAACTGAAACCGATAGTAACCGATTTGGCGTAGACGAAGTTGCGTGTGGTAGCTAGTAACATAGTATAATGTATGTTTTGTATAAGTTTTTAATTTGAGGGTGGCAGCTAACTAAACGAGTTTTAGAAAATTATTTATCACGACGCCGTTCTTTTACAACATTATTGAAGTGAAACTTCTAATGCGACTTCCAACAAGGTTGCGTTAAATGTTTAACGCTTAGGCAGGATAGAAACAAAAACTGCCATCACAAATTAACCGCATGAGCGTAACGAAAGATCACGCTTTTGGAATAATTATTTAGATAAACTATAGTTTTATTTATAAGGTAGCGTTTCGTCGTTCTAAATTAGCGATAAGCGGAGCGATTTCATGATTATTTCAAAGGTTTTTGAAGCTATTGTATTGATTAATTGTATCTTCTGTATTGCCATCTTCTATACGTTAGGTAGGTGGTAGAACCACGTTGAAGCTATTACTGGTGTCACTGTGTACAAAATATGTTGTTCGCTGTAAACGTGTGCCTAAGACATGCGTTGTACTGGACTCCAAGAATAAATATTATCGAAATTCATATATCTGCATCTATGTATGTAATTTGAATTATATTGTCTTTTTCGACATTTTGGCGACCATTTTGTTTTATTTACCGCGCTTACGTCTACATAACTCAGTAACCATAGTAACATATAAGAATATTGTATCGAGTTCAATGAACACTATTTAAATTGTCAAATATTAAAAACTACTAAGACAGATATAAAGTTTTATATCTTGATTTATATTTATGTAAGATTTCAAGACGTCAGTTCATTCATTGTTTACAATTTAACATTATAATTATTATTAGTAATTTTGAAGATAGAAGGGATCTTTCTAATAAGATATTAGACCATAAACGTATTACTTATTGACAACATGGACATATTATATCTACACTGATATTATAAAGAGGAAACGTTGTATATTTGTATTTTTGGAAAGAATGGATTTCGATAAATCGTTCATCATTAGAAATCTACATTATCCCTGAGTAACATGGGTGATGTTTTTTACTAGAAAAAAATAGGGATCCCTACTAAAATTTCAATAATGTAATCCAAGGTATGAAAAATATTGACATAAAATGACTTTCATCACATGCGCTGCGGAAACTATGAATGATAGAACAAAAATATGTTCTACAATATTAAAGAACATATTAATATCTATAAAAAACCTCACAGTACCATATGTCCAGCTATTGTGATTATGTCATTATAACTACATTTGTGAATGAAATCTTAACAAAAACCAGACCATGTTGTTCATGTCTTTATATTAATCCTTTACCAAATAAATTATTATTTAATTAAGACAGTTTCAGTACCTGTAGATAACTTTTTGAATTATTAAAATCGGCCATTGCATTCAAAAGATATTACGAGTTTAAAATCGTCAATCGAAACAAAATATGCCGCGGCGAAGAAAGGGTCACGGGAGTTTTTTTTCTCGTACTGTCTACGCTATTGACTTTGCAAGGTCTTCACAGCTTCACCGGACTACTAAGGCGAGCGCTTAAGGCACTCATCA
>MU160980.1:0-33339 GCA_015888305.1 Antheraea pernyi
TAAATGCATTTAGAAATAGACTTGTTTGATTTTTGACTGTATGTAAAATATCAACAATTAAAGTTAGGCTACTACGCTGAATAAGTCAGGGTATAAGAATGGAAAAGGACAGGATACTCAAAAGAATTCTGAAAGGAATAACCTGATGGATATAAATTGAATTGTGTGAAAAACTGGAAATAGGAAGCCAGAAAAAGATCGATCTGGGCGTTGCGTTGGCTTGGCAGTCTAGGAGGCAGTTGAAGAACTGGGCTACCTTAGTTGATGTGCCCGGTGTGCATGCTCACGCCACCCCGTGACACTCCCATTAGTGCGGTGAAAGGCTCATCGGGGAGTTTTTTAGTCGGTAAGTCTCAACATTACCCACGCTCCCCCGAGCCTCTGGATGTCCCATGTAGGATTTCTCTATACGTAAAAAAAGGGTAAGGTTCACTTACCTCCGATGATGATGTTAAAGATTAGACTAGAAAAGTAAATTTTATGAATTTGGATGTGTGTTGTAATCTCTGGACCAATTAGTCATATTGCGCTTATAGAAATTTATGTTCAAGCTAGTAATTATTGTATATTAATTTTATAGTTTCCGTGACCGGAAACCTAATATTAAAATTATTGTATTAGTTTACTTTCTAACCTTCTTTGGTGTTAGTAGAACTACATAACCATTTTAATGCGAATAAAATGTCATTAGTCCTGTGAAGCTGTTAAGACCTTGCTAGGCAAACAGCGCAGAAAGTTCGAGAAAAAAAAAGGATTGTGTTGGAAACCACACTAAAAGTGAAAGTATTTCACACTATAGACGTATAACTAAAAATTTTAGGAATAATATTCCATTAAGGGTATAAAAATCGCTTTACCAATCTTAGTTTTAAAATAATAGTATATAATTATTATATGTATAATATAAATAAATAATATATAATTATAATAATAAAAACGGACGAGCGCCTTTCACTTTATCCCTACTACGCGGCCGACCATCACGCGACACGCAACACACAGACGAAAAAGTTTGAGACGATATAATAAAAGTTTCACTTTAAAAAAGTCATATGCGTGTATTTTTAACAATACATGGTGGTACGGTTTTTTATAAGCCCGCCTGGCTAGCCACCACCCTCAAGTCGCAAATATGTCGCCATGCACCGGTTGGTGTGTTCCAGCAGCTGCACTTAAGAGCCAGTCTCCTCTAGTTTTGGTGTGTTTAACATCTTAGACCACATCGTCACTTAACATCAGGTGCGATTGTGTTCAAACGCTAAAACCTATACGGTATTATTACAAAAACAAAAATTAACACAGGTATAACACGAGTTTTACTAAGCAGTGCCTAAAATTTAAAATCTAGTTGAAGTCATGTTTAAAATACTTTATAACAATAGCGTGTCCAAGCGGTCTCTAGCTAAATATCTCATTTAAGTTTTTTATGCAAACAACTCTGAATAGCATTCGTTCAATTTGATCTCGTCATTCAAAAATGTTCCATTACAAACAGATATTTTGCAAACAATTTCAATTTCTGAATAATATTTTGTTCAGATCTTCATTAAATTTTTTTACTTATTATTACGTTAAAATGGTTTTCATTATTGCGATATTTTAGTTAAAAAAACATGATGTATATATAACATAAGCAATTTAGAAGATTTATATATTACGTCAAGTGCGTAAGGTGGAACAATAGTATAATGACAGATTAAATACACTGTCAGATGTCAATAATGTCAAATAGTAGTAGTTACGATTTAGTTCTACCCATTTGCACAAACCTTTGGCTCCGATTTTAGGTTAATGCATGACAATGCGCGTTCACATACAGCTCGGCGAACCAGTGAATACTTTGCAACGGAGAACATCCGGGTATTGCCCTGGCCTGCACAATCGCCAGATCTCAACCCCATCGAGTACGCATGGGACATGCTCCAGAGACGTGTTTTGAAGGACTTGGACGGAGCGACAACAACCCAACAGCTGAAGGATTTGCTACAATTCCATTGGGAGCGAATACCGCAAGATGACATAAACAGTCTCATTAATTCAATGAATAATCGTTGCCGACAAGTTCTGAATAGCAGAGGAGACCATACTTTGTATTAAATTGTTCTATTCTTTCACAATAAATACATTTTCTTTAGAAATTTCATTTTGTAAGAAAAAAGTTTAGTTTCTTATGTATCTTAGTTTCTACAGTATATTCTAATATTGTTCATTTCTGTTATTAAAAGAACTTATAAAGACAACAGCTGTTATTTTTACATCATAGAACCCTAAAGATATTATTTTAAAAATAAAATACAACGTTATAATGTGAAGAACCATCCTAAAATTTAAATTAGTACATGTTGCTTAGACTTTTTTGATGAGGTATATATAATTATAATAATAAAATAATAAAAACTGAGGAGCGCCTTTCACTTTATCCCTGCTACGCGGCCGACCATCACGCGACATGCAACACAAAGGCGAATAAGTTTGAGACGATGTAATAAAAGTTTCACTTTAAAAAATGCGATATGTGTGTATTTTTAACAATACATGGTGCTAGGGTTTTAACATGATGCATAAAATAAGCAATTTATAAGATTTATATATTACGTCAAGTGCGTAAGGTGGAACAATAGTATAATGAAAGATTAAATAGATTGTCAGATATCAATAATGTCAAAGTAATAGTTACGATTTACTTGTGAATGTCAAAAATTGTTTAATTTATTTACTTCTTTCAAATTAATTACATCCACGAAATCCACACTGTACTATGAAACATCTTTTGCCGGCAAATAGAGATATAGTTAATTACAACAATGGAATAACAACTGTCAAATTAGACAAGTGTAATATTTAAATTAAAATAATGTCCATCTGTAAACAAAGGTAAGACACTCTTTTGTGATCAAACTTTTTTTAAGTAAGAGTTCTATAGGTTTTTTTTTGTAATAACACAGATAAAGTAAAAAAAATGGAATTTTTGAAGAAATAAAATAAAACATTTTCTTACTATTTTTAATTATATAAAATTAAATACATTAACTGGTAATTTATTAAATACTATTATACGAATAATGTAAATATTTTACAAAATATTCATATTTGCTTATTACATTAGATATTTTTTGCATTTAAAAATATAATTCTATGATTAATCAATACTCACAGAGTGGATCGCGTTATTTTAAAATTATTATTGAGCTTCGCTACTTTATACGTAATTCTATGACAATACTGAAATAATTCAATCACAACAAACTTAATACAATTTCCAACACAAATAAATAATTATATGCAACACAGATTCGTTATAACATTAATTATAGCATCTGCAAGTATTTCCGGTAACGCATGTTCCGTGCGTAAATCCTAAAATTTGGCACGTGTACGTGCAATCTGTATCACCACATCCCTTCATGGGGATGAACGAGCTGTTACTTAGGTATTCTTGTGCTGGACCCCCTGAAAAATAAAATTTACTATAAAAAAATACCTAGTACCGATATATTTGACTTAAGATTTAATAGAGTTAGAGCGTATATAGCCCTGGGCCAACAACAGCAAACATACTGATGTTTGCTGGACCGTTGGTGGACCATTAAGGTGCGACGACTAAGGGAAAAGTGCATGATTACAAACAAACTTATGTTCAGATAAATATATATTTATAACTACAGCCCACGCCTTCTTCTGCTTTAGTATTTTTGAAAAGGTTTATATGATGTTGTGATGAATTCTATGCTTTTAAAATGATAATAAGTTACTCTTATAATATCAGCTATGTGACGGTGAAAGTCCCGTTAGATTTAGTCCAACCGTTTCGAAGATTAGCCCGAATAGACAGACAGACAGCCACGCAGACGACGATTTTAAAACTTGTGTTTTTCTTTGTGACAAATCTCGTATATACAATATAAGTTTCATATTAATTTAGTAAAACATGTGATTTTGATATAAAAAACAGACACTTCAATATAATTTACTTGTACATATGTAGTTTATATTATAAGTATTTATACGATTTAAATAAATTCTTTGGCTTTTTTGATATACACAGTTCGTCAAACTCACATAAATTCACGTAAGAAACTACACACAAAAAACTTGTTTCTCAAAATTTCATATTTTCTACACGATAGTGAAAATTTTATTCAAAATCGAAGGCACAGACAATCGTGTATTTGTTGTTAAACATTTCTATCTCCATTTATTATCATGTTATATTTTATTTATCGTATAGAAGTGAAGTGACTTTTAAATAATAACAACGAAATCGCAACCCATATACCCACACACGTGCACGCATACACGCTTACACATGCAAGTGGAAGGGTTTTATCTTTTTTCCCTTATCAAACTGAAATCGTTTAGAATATTATCCGATACGAAATATATATAGGAGTTGTTGAGTTATGTATGCTTGGTACACGTATATGCTTCAACAACTCATATATGTATGAATAGTTAGCTTAGCTTAGGTTAGCTTACATAGGTCGCGAATTGCATGTATCAGGCAACAGCCAAAGCCGAGGTATGCGCGCACCCTTGAGCTAGTTGTCAAAATAAAATCGGCTGAGTGCCTTAAGCGCTCGCCTTAGTAGTCCGGTGAAGCTGTTAAAACCTTGCTTGGTCAATAGAGTAGTCAGTTCGAAAAAAAAAAAAAACAACCCATATAGTCATTGGGGTTGAAAAGAACTTTGGAGTGTACCAATTTTTTTTTCTATATGCGTATTAATCAAGATTATATTTCGTTAGCATTAGTTAACGATAAAAAAAACGATGTGAAACGAAAGCCTTTTAGAAAATAATACCGTACATACAAAGAGAAATACAAATTCCTCAACATTTGGAAATTACCGACATGTTATGAGCACATTCGATGGATAAGCCCGTGAATACGTTTAAAAACAATTATCATATAATAACTAACATTAAAATTTACTCACCAAGATCATTGGATTCAATCTGGTAAATCTTCAACCCAGCAAGTGGCCGGGATTTGACGGTCGCGACCAACAAACAAGTAACTATCAGCAAAACTTTTATATTCATTTGCAAAAACATTTTAATCTATTTATTATTAACAAAGTTCGTGACTCGCCGAAGATATGTTTCGCAATGATGTTAAATTAGAAACAAAGTTTCGTATCTACGCTACACGCTTTTTATAGCTTAAGTGAGCATAATAATTGGTTTCTATAATTCTCAAATACGAAAATAACCATTAACTCATTGTAGTAAAGTCGGATATTACTAATCAAATCAAAATAAAAACAAGTTTAGGCCGTATTATATTATACTTCATGAAACAGGGTTTTGCATATTTAATCTTGACTTTATCCTTATATATCATTAAATTAAAAATCGATCTGTCTGTCTGTCCGATTAGCATGTTTCTTTTTTAAAATCATAGGAATATATATTTGTCTGACCAAGTTTTAGCTTTTTTTTATACTAAAATATAGTTCCCGCAATAGATTACTACAAGCCCTGTATATGGTTGGACTTTACAGACATACAATTGATGGAAATAACATACACAAAGTATACCCACATTCAAAACAGGTATCTCTGGTTACGAAAATCAGTTTCCATCCAATCCAATTTGTGCGAATCTTTAAAAGGGAAACTTCCTATGGAAAGGTTTTGAAATTCTGATCCACAACCTTTTTGTGTGACGAAAAGTAGTACAGGTAAACACTGTGTCGTGTAGAGTGTTGAAAATACCGGTTCTCGTCCTATCACCGAAGCTAAGCACCGTCGAGCGTAGTCTATACTTCGATGAGTGACTGCCTGGGAACACCGCGTGACGTTGGTTTTTTGTTGTATATTTTTAGTTAAAATGTTTGCCTGTAATAAGAAAATTCCACTTCTATCATATGTCTTTACTACAAACGCTTTTTTTCTTTAGCTTCGTTGAGTTTAAACCTTTATTTATATGTAGATATTTATCTATCCATACTTCACGCTGTTTAGGTACGTCTACATCCTGGAATATCTGTAAAAAAAATGTGAATAATATTGAAACTTAAAATAACTTCTGGTCGAATTTAGACCACTGGGTGAATACTAGTTTTAATAATGCATTTCATATATCTAACTTTTATTTTAATTCCTAGTGACCGCTTTTAAGATATAAAACAAACTCCATATATGGTATTGAATAATCCCAACATAATGAAATATACTTACAACTGTTTTTTTTTCTCGAACTGACTACGCTATTGACCTCGCGAGGTCCTAACAGCTTCACCGGACAACTAAGGCGAGCGCTTAAGGCACTCGGACGATTTTATTTGACAACTAGCTCAAGGGTGCACGACACACCTCGCTGACTCATACAATTCGCTATCTATCTGAGCTTAGCTAAGCTATATATTCATACTTATATGAGTTATTGAAACGTATATGTGTACCAAGCATACATACCTCGACAACTCTTATATGTTTAAATACGAATAAATTTTTGTAAACTATTTCAGTTTGATAAGGGAAGAAAATAAAACCCTTCCACTTCCATGTGTAAGCATATGTGCGTGCACGTGTTTGGAGGTGATATGTGTAATGTTGTTGCACTGATGTTGATTTTGTGTCACTATATCGCGCGAGCAACGTACTCAAGGGCTCCACGCCGGGAACGGACCTAGGCTTGAGCTACCAAGGGGGGCCTAGTCTGGTAAACTTACAGCAATTAACTTGGTCTCAATATTTATGTAACATATACACAAAAGGTAGATAACGAGATACAAAGTAAACTATATAAAATTTAAAAATCTTCTTTTTAATTAACCATAATTATATAGTTTACCCAAGAAAAGGCTCGAACACAGTAGTGTATAATTACGATTCGCCTGCTACATTACCTTCTTCTTTTATGAATAAAATGATAGAGGTATATAATTGTGAGAGAGGTATCAAATACTACCGGATACATTTTGATCGAATTATCTTAGTTTTAATTCATGTACATATATTTGAACCTTATTAAAAAAAATATTATTACGATCGCTTATTCTATACATATAATAAAAGGCCAACGGGACGAAATCTTTACATTACATATTTTAAATAAAAAATGTTCTAGTGGAGCTTAGAATCAATGACAGAACACATCTCCATGGTTTTAAAACATTACTTTTTTTTGTCTGTTTGTTACACATCGGTATAACTAATAGGATATGTTTTCCATATATATAACATATTCGTATATATGTATGTCTTGCTTATAAGCAAACACAGAAGAGAAGACATTTACGCAAGAACTATTGGGCGCATTTTGAAGAAATACGATCTGAAGTTCGATTTTAATACAGAACACAATCCTATGATTGTATTAATCATTTTTTTATAATTGAAATTTCACGCGGACGTAGTCGCGGGCACAACTAGTTTAATAAAAAGTTATTAAATAAAGTTTTATGTAACTACAATTTTCATAAGCATTACACGTGCCGTGTTGTTGTTTTCTTCATTTAAAGTATTGTTTTTTATGACTTTTACACTGTACACAAAATATATTTTTAGGATAATAAACGGATCTAAAAAGTCACGGGTATTAGCTAGTATTAAATATGTTTCTTAGTGTATTAAGTTGTTTTCATTCCACTCATAAGATACGCTGATTTTCTTTCTGGAGTTCACATTTCCAGTTTCTTTAGTTTTTCGTGTTCTACATGTGATAATTTATTTATCTTTTATTCATATAAGTAAATGGTAAACCCAACAGACACCACTCAGCAAAATGATAAGGAAAAGTATACTGGACTGTTACACATCGTGTTTACACACAAATATAATAGTTTCGCCGTTATGGTATTGTAATATGGATATTTAAAACTTTAATTATATACGCGATATTTAAAAATGATACCAATTTAAATGAAAGTGTAAATTAATAAAAACTATGTGAAAGTACTCAAACAATAAAAACTAAAATTAAGACAAGTGAAACAATATAATACAAAATAAGGAAAAATTGGGAAGAATATTTTTCTAATACTAGTGGTCCTGGCAGACGTTGTCCTGCCCTGATTATAAAAAAATCCTTGATAAATTACACTAAAACGTTCCTCATGAATCACTCTATCCACTGGTGAAAACCCCGTGAAAATCTGTTCGGTAGTTTTTGAGTTTATCGCGAACAGACAGACAGACAGACGCGATAGGGGACTTTGTTTTATACTATGTAATGATACAAAAATCATTGTTTATTTATGCACACTTTAAGGTTTGTCACACCGTTGATCTGATCTCGCTAAATCTTTCTTAAATTATTACTTAAATCGCGCGTTCTGGTCATAGCGCATATTAACTTACATTAGGTGTGTGGAATCGATATACAAACACGAACAGCAATGACATACAGCGCTTACAGACTGATTTACAAATAAAGGAAGATAATATTAAATCTATGTTACGTTCATACAGTTGTTCACAGAAGCAGTTATGTGAACATATGGTCTCTACAAAAGTTTGCATGGAATCTGTTGCTAACAATATAATATCTCAACTACCCAGCAGCAACTCTGAACCTACTGTTTGTGATCTCTCTGAGTCTCAGTCTGATACATATCCTATAACAACAAACTCTACCCATGGGTTGGATTCCATGCACTCTGAAACCTCTATAATCGATGTTAGACCTGAATTAATTTCCTCTTGTTTACATACAATATTATCACAATATAGAATCGGAAAAAATACACAGCGTCGTGGGGGTGCTGATGTCAGTATTGTTGAAAAAACAATAGTTTTCAGTGATAGGATAGGTAGGGGTCTATGTTGGCACAATCATTACATGAAAACATGATTAATTATTGTATGCCTGGTGCCACATATAATCAAATAATTGATAAAATCATGAACACAGACTTTCACAACCAATGTAACATTGTAATTTTAGTAGGTAACAGTTCTGATATTAAAAAAATTGATTTATATAAGACATCACAGAAGCTGTTACAGTTGAATGTGAGAAGCATAATGTTATGTGCCTTTCCATATTCAACTTCCCTAACAGAAAAACAAACAATAACATTCATATGTTAAATACATTATTGTATAATTTGACATGTCATCACAGTGACAAATTTTTATTTTTCGACATTAATAAATTTATTAATAACTTTACAATAACGCAGGAAAGTATGTATCTTCCCAAGAAGTATAAACGAGACATAGCTACATTGATAGCTTATAATATACTACTGATTATATGTCTACTGATGTATACTGTGTGTAATGTATGTATACTGATTATATATACTACTGACGCTGGTGCAACGTTACTAAGTTCAATTCATATGCAAATTTCTTCCCTCTCGAATCACGTTCATATAGTTGCACCGTATTTCTGGATTTAGTCTTTATATAGGGTACTACACTACGTTTATTTCAATGCGTTACGAATTGAAAGAATTAACGAATATTTATTCTATGTAAAATATTAACACAATTGCACACAAAGAAATAGAATCAAAATATAATATTAAATAAATATAATACTCGAATATTGCCGAAATCAACGCGGCAAGGGCCCCAGCTGGGCATGTGTTAGAGCAAATTACCTTCTGACCCTATACTAGTAATATGATTATTAATATATTTATTAATGTTATGTCTAATAGGCATAATTATTATATAGGTCGAGCCAAACTATAGAGCAAGAGAAACTTTTTAATTATTTTGAAATCATAATTACTTTGTCAACTTTGACAATATCATGAAACTAGAGAGAATTTTATTTACGCTAAGTAGAGGTAATGTAATTTCAAGAAGGCTTGTTGTGCTTAAGTATGGCTTGTATATGATTTTAAGTGTTAAATGTTTTCGTATGAGCATGTCTTATAATTGAACTCTTTATCTTTATTCCGAATATAGTATAGAATTCATATTCTTTCCCTGCACATTTGTTGGTAGGAGCGGAGCCATCGTAGGAGGCGTGTTCTTTGACGCTGAGGGAAACAGAGCTGCCAATATTTGTTGGAGAAGCTGTGGCTCGAGGTTCCTAGTTACCGGGGGGGCCCTGTGACACAACTTGTCACGGACTAAACGATACGGGCGCCCCCAAGGATCCCGACTTAGCCCCTCAAGTAGTTCCTCTCTCGCCAGAGCTTTACTCCGCTCTATGGCTTTCCGAAGCGCTGATCTGGCAGCTCTGTACCCCTCATAGAGTTCCTCCTCCATGGCTGACGTGGTATGTGTGTGGCTCCCCCGTCGTCGATGTCTGGTGTACTGGCGCCTGACCGCCACACACGCAGCACGCAATTGCGCGATTTCGGCGGTCCACCAATACACCTGACGCCTAGCGGGTGTCGATCTCCTGACACGGGGCATCGCGGCGTCACATACACGCGTCATCACTCCCCGAAGAGACTGCGCCTCGATGCAGACGTCGACAGGCCTATCTGGTGATTCTCCACCCACCCAGGTCTGCAAGACGACGGCCTCCAGTAAAGCCTCCCGATCAAGGCGCTTTAGTGCCCAACGTGGCCCTTCACTACCGGGTGTCCTACAGTTTGGCACGTCCTGGTTTTGAGAAGAGACATCGAACCGTATATAACGGTGATCTGACAGCGTCTCTACTCCCTCCATGACTCTCCAAGCCCGAACACGGCGTGCTATAACAGGGCTAGCGAACGAAACGTCCACTATCGAACCACCCTGCTGCCGTACGCACGTGTTGAGAGACCCCCTGTTCAGGAGGAGTAGACCCGTGTGAATGGCCCACTCTTCCAGGGCCCTCCCTCTTCTGTTCGTGGCTGGAGAACCCCACGCCCTCGACTTGGCATTGAGGTCCCCGAGCACTAGAATAGGGTGAGGCCGACTACGATTAACGACCTCTTGCAGATCTTCGAGGAATCGCTCAAAGTCAGCGAAACTTCTATTTGGGGATGCGTATACTCCCACCACCACCACGTCACCGTAATGTGCCACTGCATACCCCCGCCCTCTCACTATATTAGTGAAAGGCGGCGATCCAGCAGTGGTCTGGGATAGTATTGCCACCGATCCATCAAGGTCGCCCACCCAGTTATCACCAGGTAGAATGAAATACGGCTCCGCCATCACAGCAATTTGGATCGACCACTGCGCCATGGTTTGGAATAAAAGATCCTGAGCCCTGGCGCAATGATTGAGATTGCCTTGAAGGTAACGGAGCATCGCCATCACGGACATTCCACTTCTACCGCCAACGTCATCGGTGCCTTGATTGCAGCCGACATCGTGGAAGGTTGAGAAGGATCTCTTCGTCTTCTCTCCTTCTCTTTTCTGGATTGGTTCTTAGTCCTGGGTGGGAGCAAAGGTTTACTACAAGGCCTGCTGCCCACTTGATGGCCGGCGGGTTTGCCTAAAGTAGCACACACAGCACAGTGTGGGTCAGCGCTGCATCCGTTGGCCTTGTGCCCCGGTTGACTGCATCTAAAGCATAATAGACTGCAGTCCACCTTCGAGGTGCACTTTGTTCCCAGGTGCCCGTCCTGTAGACACCTGAAGCACCTCCGGGGTCGGGGCGGCAAGACTTTCGCCTGCGCCGAAACCCACCCAACAAGAATTCGGTGACCATCACCCACCTTTTTTGCTGCTTCCACTGGGCATGTGACCACCGTCGTCCACATTGCTACACGCCTACTCTATCGGGTCCAATTGTGAATCCAAACCATCATGTATGTATTGGCAAGAAATGTTGCGGTATCCCCGGCGTTGCTTCTCTGGTCCTCACCTCCGCGACCCATTTACTATCCTCGCAACAACGCAATAATTTTACCGGCTTATAGTTTTTATTTCCCATTATCTTCTAACCAACTCCATCAATTAACATGCTGTAAAAAGTAAACTTTATCTCCATCAAATTTTCATTTTGATTTAGCTATTTGTTTTGATAAGAATTTGTAAAGTATACATGAAACTTGTATCTAATAACTTTGGTAATTTGTAATTAATAATTGTAATATTTATTTATTTTTTCAAATAAAAACAATTTTTTTGGCTGATATATTAAGCTCATATATATGGTGTCTCGCGTTTGTAAAGGTAACAGTAATTAATTCTGCTATGGATGTTATTCCTGTATTGTGCGTTTGTTAAAAATGTTAAAATCAGACGGATGTAGTATATTGTTAGGTAAAATATCATACAATACAATACTAAATTGGGACAAATGAAAAAATGTGTTCTTGAGTGCCTTCATCGAACCCACATTCACATATTGAGTTGTTCCTGATTCTGAGCTCTGCAAGATGGATTGGAGAGCACACCTCTACAGGTAGATCGTCAGTCGACATATAGTAGTAGATGCAGCAAACTTGTAATAGTCACGAAACTTATAAAGCCATGGCTTGCCCGGCATTTTGTCCTCAATATATCCGGAAGCATATGATTTGCCTTTAATTTGGTTGGATACATTCCAGTTTGAGTTCCATGATGCAAACAAACCAGTACAACTATTACACGTGCCGCATTGCTGTTTACAATATACAAAAATCATTGTTTATTTATTCACACTTTAAGCTTTGATCTAATCTCGCTAAACCTTTCTCAAATTATGACTTAAATCGCGCGTTCTGGACATAGCACGTATTAACTTACATTAGGTGTGTGGAACCGGGCCGGTTACTCCCCAACGTGGGGGGGCCGGGCGCCGGGTGCCGCCGACTCTACATGGGAGTCGTGCGTGCGATGGCCGCCTACGGGGCACCAGTCTGGGCTGATGCCCTCGGTGCCGCCAACGTGCGTGCGCTCCGCAATGCGCAGCGCACGGTGGCACTGAGGGCAATCCGGGCGTACCGGACAGTGTCCTCGGCGGCGGCCTTCACGCTCGCCGGCTCCCTGCCCTGGGAGCTGGAGGCAGGAGTTCTCGCCGCCGTGAACTCGTACAACGAAGTACAAGTACAACGAAGCGGACCCTCAAAGTGGCCGTCTCCGCCAAAGGAGGACAGACAGGAGGAGAAGGCGCTTCGCCCAACTCCTCCTGCCACCGTAGCCGGACCTGAGGGGATGGGCCGGGGGGCCCATCTCCTCATTGCACAGGTCCAGCGGACGAGGGGGGGCAGCCGGTGTGTACCCGGTCTGTCCCTCTATAGGTAGGAGCCCGACGGTCACCTTCCGCCGGGCGGACCGTGGGGGCGGCTCTACAAGGTTGATTAGCTTGAACGATCCCTTGCCGCCCCCACAAAACGGTCTGTCGGTACACCGTGGGGTTTTAGTCCGTGCGACTCGGACATAACCCACCCTCTCCCCCGGGAGGGTGGCGTATCAATAAGGGATTTCCCCACGTTAAAAAAAAAAAAAGACAAAATTTCAGATGCCAAGCCCCGGCGGCTTTGAGGGGGGCGTTGCTCAGCGACCTCGAAGTCCACGAGTTAATCTGCAGCGGTAATATAATCCAGTTAACATAGTCCATATATCACTAAGAATATCTCATATAATATTGGCTTAGTCATTTTTATTTTAATCCACCGTCGTGTCGCCAGAGCATAGTTACAAGCTTTAACTTAGAGGGTTTTAAATATTTTTCGGGGAAATTGAAAGCGATAATTTTTATTCATAATATTGTGTTATTTGACTATATTGTGTAATATTGGTGGTATTTACGGTTCGGTTATTGTGCACAATTTGTTCGGTTCTTCGGTTCGGTTATTGTTTCTTCTCGGTGACTGGGTTGTTTTCCGAACCGGTGGTAATTTTGACGTTCATAAGCGCCTTATTAGGGCCTAAACTGAATAAAGTATTTTTGATTTGATTTGAACAAAGTCGCGGACGGTCCTAGCGACCTGTTTAATAAAATATACATTTTTATTTAATCGTATTGTTAAATAGAATATCCATCTTTTATGATAATCGATTGATTGATTACTCTATTTGTCGCTGTGAGGTTCTATTTATGTGGAACAGTGCAGCGGCCAGAAATTTGTTACTGTTCAGCAGCTCCCGGGGAGCAAGTGCAGCGGAATGAGAGGTACACTTTATGCCGTCGCGACTAACAATAGTACAGTACAGTACATTTATAATCCACTACCAACAAGCAACTATAAGATTAAGATTAAGATCGTTAAGTGATGTTTATTGTTAATATTATCAACAACAATTATGGATTCTTATCAATACGTAATGATGTATAGTAATTAAGCCACAGCAACGCGTGGCCAGGTCAGCTAGTTTATAATATTAGGATAACGTTTTCCAATTTAGTAGTAAATTATAATGTAATTATCCTAGAAAAACATTGAAATGTGCAAATTTCATGGTGGTCAATCGTTCCGATACAGCGGTGAAAGTAATCTTCTGGAAATACAATATCATAATGTTTGTCCACGATGACCTTCGAAACTACTCAAACAATATTCATGAAAGTTGACATTTATGTATAATTTGGTACTAATTGAGAGATAGGATAATTTATATTTCGATTAATGGCCTCAATATTCGTTCCTTACGAAATAAATGATCGACAATGTTGATTATTGTTATTAATTGTAAGTTTCATCAGACTCGAACAGATGGCGGTTTAAATAAATTAGTTTCTACATTGAAATGTGCAAATTTTATGGTGGTCAATCGATCCGATACAGCGCTAAAAGAAATCTTCTGAAAATACAATATCATAATGTTTATCCACGATGAACTTCGAAACTACTCAAACAATATTCATGAAAGTTGGCATTTATGTATAATTTGGTCCAAATTGAGAGATAGGATATTTATATTTCGATTAATGGCCTCAATATTCTTTCCCTGCGAAATAAATGATCGACAATGTTGATTATTGTTATTAATTGTATGTTTCATCAGTCTCGAACAGATGGCGCTTTATATTAGTTTCTTGACAGAAAACTGTAGGACCGACTGTTATACATACCTCATAGATGGCGCCACGTTTTAATTTTGAATTTATTTTTCAATTCCAGTTTATTTTATAGTGCACGTGTTCTGTTAATCTATATACTACTCACCTACCTTTTCCTGTATCAAGTTTCTAGACACACTCATTACACCATAATACCAAATATTTTATCAAAATGTTAATTGACCATGTATTATCATGAGCCACAGTAACGCGTGACCGGGTTAGCTTAATAAGCTGAGCCACAGCACCGCGTGGCTGGTGCTCCTAGTAAATACATAAATAATAAGAATAATACGTATATAAATTAATTCCACCGTATCATGTCCGCTTGTGAGATTTTTGAGTCTCAAAAGCAAAGTTATTACTTTGCATGCATCACGCGCAGGTCCCAGGCGGTACCCGGACCCTGCTACATTTTAATTTAGCTCCGAATATGAAGAGGGTATCCGCATGACGCACCAATATCTAAACAAAGCTTTTCGCTGTCTACGAAACTATTACTTTATATACTAAAACTTTATACAATAAAGAAAGATGTTGTCTTGAATTTATGATTAAATTTATTTCATTCTTTCTAACCTCTCGGCTGGTTTTTTATGACTGATCTCAAAATGGTGTATCATGTTATTAAATATTTAGGCAATTTTTCAAAATTATAATTTTACGTTACGTAATTAATTATTGTTCAAATTTATCAAATTATGGAAAAAAATAGGTTGTTTTTAAATCTTATACCGCTAACAGTCGGTTGATCAGTGCATCATAAAATCTACACTTGTTTGTATGGAACTTAAACACTTATACGGTGTTATTACAAAAAAGTTAAATACTTGCTTTAAAAAGGTTTCGAATTAAATGCACCGCGCTCGCTCGAGGCTAGTTCGCGTTATCCTTTTTCGCAAGTCTAACCTAACGTAACCGAAGCGAGTCAAAAGAGCAAGCTGGAGAACATTCAGCGACTGCGGTGCATTTAATTCGAAACCTTTTTAATGCAAGTATTCAATATCTATTTAACTTTTTTGTAATAACACCGTTCTAGTATACATAGTCGAGGGGTTAAGCTACACTGGAGTGTAGTTAGTGACATAAAACTGAAGTGACTGTAGTTTATATTATCAAAATAAATTTATATCAAATATTTAGATCTTAAAATATATACGGTACTTATAGCAAAACCAAATTTATACAATTTTTCGTTCCCGCTAATCTCTGAAACAGTTAACCGCTGGAAAACTCGCTCTTACGTCTTCATTAGAATACGTCGACTTCTCTCTACTTTATATAAATGTATTTAATATTTAAATAAAGAATATAAATGATGTATATAATAAATAAAGATATGTTATAAAACATGTATATAATATATTAAATGTATATAAAACATTCCTAAAGAAGTTCTCTAGATGATAGTGAAAACTGTGACAAAATCTGTTACGTAATTTAGATGTGCTAAGAAAATACACATATAGACACGAAAAGTGACTTTATGATATTTAAATTGTAATTGTAATTGAAAATTATATATACATGCATTATTAAATATGTATTTCGGTGAATTATACTGAGCCATGTCACAAGTTTTTCATGTCGCGGTTAAAATATTGTTTGTGTTTTTTATTCCACAAATAAAACAACCCCTTGAAAACATCAACGATTTTCATCCAGGCCTCTCGTTCCTGCTCCTTCGCCACGCCCCCGCACATAACAAAATAAAAAACACATCGTGTTGCCACTGCACTCGCACGCACACTGCCATATATAATAAATACACTATTTACTAAACCGCACTGCCGTGAAATCGGTCCCAATTTCGTTACATACGCACAGACAACGCTCCCTAGACGATAATCGGCCCTAAATCGTGAGCTCGGCCAAACTGATTTCTGAGCTAGGCGTAATCAATTCTGATTACAATTTGCCTACATACGAGGCGATCAAGAGAACGATCTAGCGTGCTCCCCACCACTTCCCCGTTATTAGGGCCGTAAGTAGACGCTCTTACTCAACAATACCGCTTACCTGCATAGATACGCGTGTCAATTTTTTATAGGTGGTAGGGTAGAGCTACGCTGAAGCTATTAATGGTTTCAGCACGAATGGGTCGGCTCGACCGGGGTAGTACCACCCTCTCACAGAAAACCGACGTGAAGTAACAGTGCTTGCATTGTTCCGTTTCGTTCGGTCAGTGAAATCGCCGGAGGCCCACCTTCCCTCCCCTTCCTCGTCCCCCTTCCCTTACTCCCCTCTTCCCCAAGACAGGTTGGCAAAGCACTTGCGACGCCCCTGGTGTTGCAAATGTCTATGGACGGTGGTGATAATTTAACATCAGGGGACCCACCTGTCCGTTTGCCGCCTAAGATATTTATAAAAAAAATATTAAAGTTTTAAAATTGTTTAAAGCTGCCTATAATACAGCCAAAATACTCGAAGATATAAAATAACATTTAGCGTTTAAATCTATACCTAAAACATATTCACAGTAACATCACAATAATGTTAATTACTCTGAATAATTGTAACAAAATACTAAGTTATTAGCGTTAATTTCGAGCAATTAGTCACCGGGCCCAATATTAATTCGTTTGTTTAATGTTATTCAAGGCACAACCATTTCGTCCGATGTACAATTCAAGTTCATTACAACTCGAGGAGATAATTTTAATTAGGAGACAGTGATGAAAGATTATGAAAATTATTCGTTAAGATTCAATTCAAAGCGTTTAATTAATTTTCACATTGGAACTGTGAATGTGATTGTAATTATGTTTCAATCTCTACGAGGGAGAAATTCGTTATCGATTTTTTTTAATTATTGAAGTTATACTTCTTTTGGCGCGTTAGGGAAAAATGATGAGAGTAAATTTTTACAATACGCGCGCACACCTTCACGAATAACCGACACCCTGAAGTTAGTTAGAGTCAACATTTTGTTTGTTTGTATTTGTTGTTTGCATTTCTTTGTATTTAAACTTTCAATGTATTAAATACCTTTTTTCTATTGTTAGTGTCGTTTTTTCTACAAACGTATAATAAGGCGAAAGATAAATTTGTTGAAAAGATTTGTATCTTGTTACGCCAAAGAAGTATAACTTCTAACGCGTGTACATAAGTACACACGCGCTTTTTTTTTGGCAACGAATCGTCAAGATTATTACTTGTCACTGTCGAGTAGGTCTATTTTTTTAATGCTTTTTTTTCGAACTAACTCCACTATTGGCCTAGCAAGGCCATAACAGCTTCACCGGACTACAAGAGTAGTTAGTAGTAGTACAAGTAGTAGGATACGATACTCTTTCCGACTGGGACTCAACTACTATACACTTGTGATACCAGCATCAGTGTCACAGTTATACTTGTCGCATTTCAAGGTTATCCTTTATATATCCAGCATCCAAGAAGCTTGCAAAGCGACGTGACATCGACAGACAGCAATGGATTGCAATAAATGACAACTGTCCCTCAAATGCAACGACCAGACAGCTATAGGTGATTGCCATAAATCAAAAATACTAATATATATCCAGTTTACGTTCTAATTAATGTAAATCGAACGTGTCTGTACTTTTTAAATAAGTTGCCGATGTCTTCGATAAGTGCAAAAGTCTATATTGTAATTATTTCTATTTTTGTAATTAATATTAATGATTTAGTATGGCCTTTATAATATTTTTATACCGTAAAATGATATTCAAATGATTTAAACACCCACTTCCATTACCGCTTCAACACATCCGATTATTAGAGAGTTTGGCCTATAAAAGGCAAGATGTTCTCACTCCCTCACTCACTACTAGCTACTTTGAAAAAGCCGCGAATCATCCCAGTCCGTTAGTGGTATCCGCCACGAATTACGCAACCGTACCGAACGCTACGCGATACAAAAGACGTCCGCGAAATATTCTCACCGATCCTTCCGGCAAAATAACAGCAGCGAACAATGAGTACCAGCTTGTCTCTCCAAACAGAGCGTGTTCACGCCCACGCCCGCGTATCCACAGATCACGCCGCCATGGTCTGGGGGTAAACTTCGCTCCCGCACACTTGATTAGGCCCCTCTCGGCTGCGGCTCAAGCCTAGGTCCGATCCCTCGGCCTGGAGCCCTTGAGTACGCTGCTCGCGCGATACAATGACACAAAAATTACATCACTGTTACAACACTACACATATCACCTCCACACACGTGCACGCTCACACGCTTACACATAAGAAGTGGAAGGGTTTTGTTTTTTCCCTTATCGAACTGAAATAGTTCAGAAATGTCCGACACAAAATACACATAAGAGTTACTGAGACACGCATGCCTGGTACACCTGTATGTGTCAATAACTCATATCTGTATGAATAGTGTAGCTTAACTTAGGTTAGCTAAGATAGATCGCGAATTGCATGTAACAGGAAACAGTCAAGCCGAGGTGTGCCGTGCACCCTTGAGCTAGCTGCCCAAGTGAAATCGGCTGAGTGCCTTAAGCGCTCGCCTTAGTAGTCCGGTGAAGTTGTAGAGGCCTCCAAAAAGGCCAATAGCGTAGTCAGTACGAGAAAATAAAAACAGATATTTATTGTCGAAGTTATTGTAGGGCGAAGCTCTGCTCGGATAAGTCACAAGAGTATTAATTTGACCGATTATACTTTTGTTCATTATAATATTATGTCTGCCTGTCAGTGTGTTTGGACACGCATCACCACTAAATCAAAGCATAAAAGATCATAGAGCATATCCTCGAGTAACATTTAGTCTTTGTTTCATTAAAATCAGTCGACTCAATCAAAACTTATTGTAATTTTAATGACGATGCGACTTAAGTACGGAAGGAATGTAGATAAGTAAATGAACTTGATACATTAAAATGATTTTATTTATCAGTTTTGTGACATAAGTTCTATGCGGACGAAGTCGCCGGCACAGCTAGTTTTTTTTATTATAGGAGGCAAACGAACAGACGGGTCACCTGATGGTAAGTGATCACCGCCGTCCATAGACACTAGCAACACCAGAGGAGTTGCAAGTGCGTTGCCAGCCTGTGTTTGGGGGAGGGAGGAGTGAGGGAAAGGGGAGGGGGGAAGAGGAGATTGGCATCCGGCGCTCTCACTGACCGAACGAAACGCAACAATGCAAGTACTGTTACTTTACATCGGTTTTCTGTCGGAGCGTGGTACTACCCCGGGCGAGCCGACCCATTCATGCTGAAACCAGTAGTAGCTTCAGCGTGGCTCTACCACTTCCAAAAATAGTATAAAATATGAATTATATTAGCGAATTTAGTCCTTGTGATGTACGTTGATATCATAATTTAATTAAGATATAATCAGTCTTTATAAGTGGAGCCGCACGTATAGCACAGTATTATGTTCACGTCCCGACAACTTAGACGAATTTAATTAAACTCATGAACAAACCAAACCATCTCGACGGTTTGTGAATTATATTTATGAAAGCTTTAGAAACTTAAGCAAACAGTACCGCGGATAACATTCGACATTGAAAGATAAACTGAGAGGCATTTGTGTAGTAAATACTGAATGTTCGTAGTACTTTTATTTTATACTAACTACCGACCCCGACTCTGCGTGATAATTACTTATATGTCGTCATTAATATCTATATGATATATTTCAGAGTCAATAACTAAAATTTTTATTAACTCAAAAATTGCGATAAGGTACTTTTTTGAATAATAAATAATTAGTAAATAACTATTGCAACAAATACTCGTATATGTAAATTTTTAAATCACCAGTTTTTACCTTAACACTTATTGTTATTCTATGGACCTAAATTACTATAATAATATGTTGGCATCTATTTGATGTCTACCAAAATTCAATTTAAACATTTTATTATATACTAGCTTCTCTGTGTGGAATAGTTATATTGGGCTAACGCTAACACGCGGTGGAAGCTCTCAAAAGGAAAAAGAAACTCGATTTTGAAACATTCTTCATTGTTGCTCCGCTCGTATTGCTCTTAGCGTGATAATATATATTCCTCGATAAATGAGCTATATAACACTGAAAGAATTTGTACAATCGGATCAGTAAGTAGTTCCTGACATTAACGCGTTCAACCAAACAAACATATTTCGGATTTATAATATTACTATAGATTTTAAAAGCGTATACTTTTTGCGTTATAACAGTTGTTAATTATTCAGTAAAGTTGTTTTTCGGAAAAGTTATATCAGTTTTCTACAACCTTTTATACAAATGTTTGGAATTAACTTGAACAAGAACAAGTGGAAGGACCTACCAATAACAATTGTTTATACTGCTTTAGATATAGTTATATATACACAATGTATATTAATACCGAAATAGATAAATAATATTTATAGAGGAGTTCGACTCTGAGAATCGTAATAATAAGGAAAATATTATAAGGAAAATGTATTTTGGTCATTCATTATGTTGAGTGCTATCTGTTCGTCGTCGATGGATTGTGGTCATTAAATTAATTAATACTTCTGTAATATTACTTGTTTATTATAAATCTTAGTAATAAAATTGTCTAATATACAAGTAGTCAACTCCGCGTTACGCTTATAGGCTTTCTCATAACTAGACTACGACGAGACGGCTTTGTTTTGATATTCTAAACTAACCCACGAGTGCCTTCCTACAAATTAACACGACCGAACTGGATTCTTAGGACATTCCTACAGATTAAATATCCATAGTAAAGATATACTACTTTTTTATACAAAATTTAATAGGGATCTCTATGCGATGCGTTAATCTTGCCAAGGCGTTGAGTAAATACGGAAAAACCTCTTTGAGGTTGTTCATAAATAATTGAAGACTACATTGGCCATTTAATATCTGGTGAACATCGTATCCTTTTAACATTTAAGGCTATAACAAAATGCAACCACAGGCACACTATAGGCTTTTGACGTGGTATTTCTATTCCAGAGTAGCCACGGCTCATAAAAACAAAATCAAAAAATACTTAATTGAATTGAAGCCCTAAGAAAGGCACTTATGAACGTCAGGACCACCACTGTATACACATAGAGTAAAAAGCTTTGAAGACCCGCCGGGCCAATAGCGTAGTAAGTTCGAAAAAAAAACTTATAGTCACCATTTTTTTAGGATCGCACTATACTTACTGTTAAGCACATTTCGATCCTTTACTCATGCAAATTCAAAAATAAACTAAACATATTTTTTTATTTTAAATAATATTATTTCATATTTAATATTTTAATATTCTATAGTCATGAATTTCACATTTAATATACATAATTTACTTTACCTTTTAATATATCTTCAATTTCAATCTATATTACAATAAGGCTTCATTCACATCATATAAGTAATTTTAAAACCAAAAAAAGGCATTTTTTAATCCACAAGTGATATTATTTACTTACCCGGTCGGAGGCGACATCTAAAAACCTTGTGAGTAATAAAATCAAAGTTATACAGCCACAAACAGTAATATTTTTACGACACGTGTCTAACGGTAAACAATATTGTTGGGAACAAACAAAACTGCGTCATATTACAAGTTATGGGCACAATAACAGGGATGTTTGTCGCTCACATGCGGCACGTTTCGAAAATATTATACTTTACCCTTCGTATCAAAGATATCATGACGAACAAAAGAATCACGTGAAAAACTATAGACCCTTGAATATTGTATACTTATCATCTCACTATTACTTATACTTCTTCTATACTTGGAAAAGTATACGATTTACACACATGTATCAATTCAATTATTGGACTGAACTCAAAAAATGTCGTATACTTGTGAAGCTGTTCGCATATGGAATTTTAAATATTATGCCTAGATAAAAAGGGTCTAATAGGTCTTTACCTATGAAATTACCGTTCTGCAGTACTGGCCATTTCAAATCAAAATAGTTTTTGGCTAAGAATTCTAATTTCAAATTAATTTAATTTAAAAAAAATGGAATTCTTTTTCCAAAAGTAGTCATTTGTTTATTGATTAGTGTTACATTTTCATCGCATTTCAATCTTTTTTGTCATCATGGATACGTTAAAAATTCGAGTAATTATGGAATATGAGTACCGTCGTGGCAGCAACGCGGCACAAGCGGCACGCAACATCAACGACGTTTACGGAGCTAACACTACAAACCAACGCACCACCTGTTATTGGTTTGCTCGCTTCCGTTCTGGGAATTTCGACCTGAAAAATGAACCTCGCGGTCGTCCGAAGACTTTGGTCGACAATGACGAATTAAAGGCGATTGTGGAAGCTGATGATACACAATCTACGGCTGAATTAGCAGCAGCTTTCGACGTTAGCGTCAAAATAATATTGGTCCATTTGCGTCAAATTGGCAAGGTAAAAAAGCTTGACAAATGGGTGCCCCACGAACTCAATGATCGCCAGCGCGAAGTACGCGTCGAGACGTGCCTTGCACTGCTCAACAGACACACAAATGAAGGAATTTTGAACCGCATTGTTACCTGCGATGAAAAATGGATTCTGTTTGATAACTGGAAGCGCTCAGCAAGTTGGTTGGATCCTGGTTCAGCACCTAAACAATGCCCTAAACGAAAACTTACCCCTAGAAAAGTGATGGTCACTGTTTGGTGGTCTAGCGCCGGTGTGATTCATCACAGCTTCTTACCAAACGGGGTGAGCATTACTGCAGATGTGTACTGTGAAGAACTGAACACAATGATGGAGAAGCTGGCACATCTCCAACGAGCATTGGTCAATCGCTCGTCCCCGCTGCTCCTGCACGACAACGCGCAACCTCATACTGCACACCAGACGGTCTCCAAGTTGCAAGAACTGGGATTGGAAGTTCTCCATCATCCGCCCTTCCCACTAGACCTTGCGCCTACAGACAACTACTTTTTCCAGAATTTGGATAACTCCTTGGCGGAAAAAAATTAAATAGCCGAGAGGCAGTACAAAATGCCTTTGAAGAATTTGTTGCCTCCCGTCCAGCTGATTTCTTTAAGAAAGGCATCAATAAACTGCCACTGCGTTGGCAAAGACGCATTGATTGCATGGGTGATTACTTCGATCAATACAAATAAAAAATACATAAAAAAATTAGTTTAATTTTTTTCATAGAAAACGGTAATTTCATAGGTAAAGACCTAATATTTACACTTAAACTAACTTAAACTTTTTATACTAAACTTAAACTTTTATGAACAACATATACATGCGTTATAGATATAAACCTACCGGAAAAAATCTCGGTACCTACTTACGTATATACCTAATGCACCGCGTTCGCCGACCACTTCCGCGACCAGCTCGCGTTATATTTTTCGCAAGTCCAACCTTTTTTTTATTAACGTGGGGAAATCCCTTTTGGACATACCACCCTGCCGGGGGAGAGGGTGGGTTATGTCCGACTAGCACGGACTAAAACCCCACGGTGTACTGACAGACCGTAATTGTTGGGGCGGCATCGTACTCACGGCGGAAGATGACCGCCGGGCTCCTACCTATACCTATAGACAGGGAGACTGGGTACACACCGGCTGTCTCGCCCCGTCCTCCAGACCTGTGCAATGAGGAGATGGGCCACCCGGCCTATCCCCTCATATCCGGCTAGGTGACGCAAGGAATTCGACAAAGCGACGCCTACTCTTCGAGGGTCTACCTCGCGGGCCCTCCGCTGCCTCCTTCTGCGAGATAAGCACCTGCATCATCCTAAACGCCAGGGTTCGCAATTCTTACCTAACCAAATAGAGACGAAACTGTTTTGTTTTAACTTAAAAATCATCAAGTTGGTAATATACAAAACTACCAATGATTTTTCGGAAGTGACATAACCTCAAAACGGCACCGGTAGCGGTAGAGTTCGGCGAGCGCACTGCGTTTTTTATATTAGCAACTTGATGATTTTTAAGGTAAAAAAAACCGTTTCGTCTCGGTTTGGTTAAATTAGACTTTCGAAAAATGATAACGCGAGCGTGGTACTACCTAAGTACCAAAATATCTAAATGTTTAGGTCAAGGTCTTTTCAAAGAGATATAATCACTGCATGTATATATTTTTATTTTTTAAACTACGTCGCCTACGAACGTGTACAAATACGCCATTATGCATTAACTCTGAACTTATTTAAATACAAATTTAGTAATAATCTCTGCTCAGAGCGACTGTAAAGTCTTGTTCGCACTAGGCTACTAGATTACTATCTAGGCGAGTGCCGAGTAATTTCATAGCTAAAATACTCGCTACTGCCTAAAAATCGTTCGCACCATTGTCGAGTACAATACACAAGTGAGTGGTTTTTTGCAAGATGAACGTTCAACACATTAAAATAAATAAGCTAACAAAGCTACTAGCAATCGGTATTTTAAAAGAGGTGAATGAAAATTTGTGTAGTAAAAAGAAAAAAACGATGGATACGACAAAGAATTAATAGAAGAGATGAACTAGTAGCTACGACAAAGGCATTCATATTCTAAATACGTAGAAACAGACTTTAACGCGGTTTCCTCACTCCAGCGAAACGATATTTTGCAACAGCTAACGAGCTTGACTAAAACCATAGGTTCGCACTTATTTAACAGACGAACGAGTAAGCGTTGAAGGGTGGTGGGAGGCGATACTCGCCGAAAAAAATGCAACGAAATGGATCGACTCGACTAATGGATTTGCTAATCTACTCGACTCAATTTTTGTCATTCAGACACGTTAAGATACTAAGTACTCGAGCAAATTACTTGCCTAGTGGAAACAAGGCTGATAGGCCGCCGTCTATTATTTGTTTGACAGTCGGCATAAAGCGATTTTTTTGATGTGAAACATCTATAGACGCGGATAAATTTTGTCGGTCACTCGTTATAGTATTACGCGGCACGCGTCGACGGCCTAGCGCACTTTGATAAATACCGCCAAACACACCGCAACTGCGCCTAGTTGAGTTTTTGCATTTAATCAAAATGAATACTTATGTAATAAAATTGATAAACAGTTATTATTTTATAGAACAAATTTGTAATGCTTTATCTTTTCATCATCATTCCCGTGACGGATCAATTTTTTTTATAAAATTCGTTTAATTTCGTCTAATTACTTAATTATATCATGAATTATTTATTTTTTTATACAGTTATATATAGAAGGGTACAGTAATAAGACACGTTCACAACGTTGTGAACAAGTACTAGTAATAACTACCTAGTACAATATGATTATTAAAATATCGATAAAGGTGATAATTGAGAAGAGACATATTATTTCCGACAAGTTTCTTTGACTAATAAATATACAGAGCCGAATATATAATGTTTTTTTTAGATATTTCTTTGTATAACAAGATCAATTAAACTAAAGTTTTTTTTCATAATTTCAATGTATTTAAAATCAATAAAATATCAAGTAGTAAAGGTAGCAGTAATACAAGACATGAATAAAAACGCAATGAACTCATCAATGTTTTATTTTCTTTTTCGATACACTTGCTACCGGTTCAGTTTCATACTCGATTTCAACACGCGGCTTCTTTCTTCGAACCATCGTCTCGGCGATATCCTGAAAATATTACAAGTTAAACCATTTCATACACTATGACAAACCAACAACAATTTTTAAACAAATCTATAAGAGAATAAACTCTCTGACAAGTTACGCAATGTTAGTAATAGTTGTTACAATACAATATACCAAATAGCAGATTCAAGTTATGGTCTGTCGGTACACCGTGGGGTTTTAGTCCGTGCGACTCGGACATAACCCACCCTCTCCCCCGGGAGGGTGGCGTATCCATAAGGGATTTTCCCACGTTAAAAAAAAAATCGTAACAAAGTAAAGGCGTTACGAATTATAAATATATAGAAATATTTATCGAAATTGCTAACTTTATGTATTATACCAAAATTGTTTACGGGTAAAACTATAGAGAAATTTTGATATTTTTTCACAATTACTAACTATATGGGATAAAGGGCTTTCGCAGCTCCACCAATATTGGTGGCAAACACAAAAAGCACTCAACTAAATAGGTATCATGTTGTCAACGTTGCTAAACCTAAACTATATTGGGTTATTGTCTAACATTCAATTCCATGATTTTAATCAAACTATACATTCCAGCTAACTATTTTTTTTTTAATTAACATACCTCAATATCAGACGTGTCGGATTCGAAATTACTATCAACGTCGACATTTTGCTTCTTGCCTGAGTCACTTTCCTGTGAATTAAAAAAAACAGACTGTGTAAGACATGCAAATTATATGTTGTAGACGCCAGTCCTTGATCTAGATAGATAAAACTTGCACCTGATGAATTACTAAGCAAGCTCAAAAATCTTATTTCACAAAAGCATGTCTGAATGAATAATGCCTATACTTTATAAACAAAGCTTTACTATTATTTCTTCTGTTCCTAAACATTCAAACAGCTTTAGTGATGTATACCACTTTGTTTTCAATCCGGATAAAGCGTGGTGAATCTCAAAGTTTGAGAACAGCTATCCTAGAGCATTTCTTAGTAATCACCTAGACAATAAATACTCTTGTATTGTAAACCTAATATCATGCTTTAATTAATATACTAGCTTTTGCTCGCGGATTCGCTCGCGTTATTATTGATTTGTGATATCACTCGAAAGCAGTACATTTTTCCGAATGGAAGGTACACTGTGTACTTTTCTGTACCCCTGAAAATGAGAGAATGTGAATAAATGAATGAATGATTGTGTAAAATTGAAGCAGTAGTGTGCGTAATGCATATTTTAATTAATTTAATGTACTTCTAATGCATTTTATATAAAATAAATAGCTTTCTGCACTTCTCCTCCATATAAACTTTAACTATGCCAAATTTCACGTTCATCCATTCGCCCAATTTTGTTAAAAAGGGATACATAATTTAGGCTTCATGTATTAATATATAGATAATTACACCAAACCGAATCAAATCAAAAATACTTTATTCGATTTAGGCCCTAATAAGGCGCTTATGAATGTCAAAACTACCACCGGTTCGGAAAATCAAATCATTGAGAAGAACCTACAAGAAACTCGATCAGGCACCTCTTCTGAACATATATTTTTTCAATACATTATACGTCACAATCGTTTTCAGTGGATGCACAGAGAGGAATCAATTCCAGACATCCCCATCGTTCACATATTGACCCACTCTATAATAGCCTTTTGACACCAAAACCAGCTTGACGTGAAACATAAGCTTACAGTCAGGCAAATTGGTAATATGCTTTGGGACTTTGTTGTAAAACATAACACTATTACCTAAAAAACGATTACTGGTTTTACTAAGAATGAAACGTGGGGCAACCAGTTTGTTACAGTTTCTAATACAGTATATTCACCATCAATTAGCATCAAGTAACAATATAATAGCTAGCTGTATAGCCAATTCTTTTATAATGATAGTATGAACATAAACAACACATAATTATACAAAATATAAAATAAACAAGTTGCTTTAACTCTATAAAAATCAAATATGACTTCAATCTAATACTCTATGCAACTGAAGTTACTAGCCTTGCAAGTTTCAAATTAAATCAAATAAAAAAGAGAGTATACAAATATATAACCTAATTTAAAAGGATAATTGAAAAAAGTCATATTGAGATATTGTACAGGAATACAGTGTGAACTCTTTATAACGAATTTCAAGGGTCAATTTTTTTCGTCGTAAAGTGTTTTCGTTATAAGGAGGAAAGAAAACAAATAAATGGTTTTATGGTAAACCAACCAAACTGAACTAATTTCTATGTCATAGAAAGTTTTTCGTTATAACAAAGTATGTTATAGAGTTTATACTGTGTAAACAAAGTCTTCTACCACGTCTGTCTGTCAGTAAATTTGCGATAAACTAAATAATAAAATGATTCATGAGGAAGGTTTAGGTATAAAATTTATCAACCCTTTTTTATCAGGGCGGAATAACGTCCTCTGGGCCTGTTAGTTCTGTATATATTTTAGAAAAAAGGGGATGGCTCCTCTAATGAGACCAAACAAAATATATATTACTAATGTTATTACAATTAATAAATGCCTCAATGAGAGACAAAACATAAAAATCTAAACACATAACAATGTGAGTAGTTACCTCATCACTATCCATATCACTATCGCCTTCAACAAACTGATCAGTGTCTTCAACAGCTCTTTCCAACTCTTTCTCAAGTTCAGGTTCAATTTCCCTCTCTATTTCTTCTTCATCGTCCTCTTCCTTCTCACTTTCACTCTCTCCAGAGATTTCCTCTGCTTTGAGTGCCGAATCGAATGCCATTTGTGGGAAATTGTAAATATCATTGTACTGGAAATGGAAAAGGTTTTAATTTATATTTTGTTACAAATATAATGTTCTGTGAACATTAACAGACACTGGGATCTGCTGTTATAATTTATTTACCCATATTTCAATGTCCTATCAGAGATTATTAAAACTGGACTGTAATTAAAAAGCAGTACAAAATATCTATTTTTTTATCCCAAACAATTTCACCACTTTCTATATGAACACCACTAAAAACTTATTTTTCTGTATGAATTTCAATGTAAGTGGAAGATAATTCATTCGAAGGCATTAAAATTCGATATAAAATCAATTTTTTCTCCATATTATTTATATGGAAAATTAAAAATCAAGATAGCTATCTCATAATATTCATATTAACATCTCGAACTTTACCAGAAATTTTTTTCGACATGTCAACTAAAGAAAAAAAAAAGTTTTTTTTGGCCAATCCTAATACAATATAATCTCACTAATAGGGCACTATTAACACAGATCAGTGCTGATCTATCGGAAGTGGCGGATTCGTGAGATAATACTGTATATACTATTCTATGATTTTGAATATTCGAACTTGAGTGAAAATCGGATACTTAAATTAAAATATACTTACAGTCCCTTTCTTCAACCTTTCCAGCAACTGTTTCTCTATTGCATTGTCTATTCTTGCAGCCACCAATGCCTTTTCTTCTCTTCTCCTTTCCCGTCTCTCTATTTTCCTTTGTATGGGGACTAATTCTTTTCTAAAATCATATTTATAACAATAGATCTCTGTTAAGACCTTACTTACTGTTAAGACCTTACTAGATATATATATATATATATAACAATAGATAATTAAAGTAAGATAAGATAGGACAAAGTAATCATAAACTGTAGAATCAAAATAAATCAGCATAACAATACTTTTACATATACAATGGGCAAAGTTTAAAATTAAACAGTTACTGTTAAGTATTCTCTCATTCAATTTGACTATAAAGCATTTGGAATAATCTGAAGCTTCTGAACAGTGCAGTATAAAAATACTATCTGTATTCAATCTGTATTTCAAATACCACATACAAAATAGAGCCATTCAATACATTAATTACTTTCCATTTAAGTTAATTGTGGAACTGGAATTGGGGTGTAAGGGGTGTCGAATAACATCTAAGACTTGAGACATCCAAGCCAACCTCACCTGCACGTGGTGCACCCTGCTGAATAACGAACGAGGCAATGGCGAAAGCGGGGTGGTAGTGTTTTAAAACCCGACTGGGTCGCAACCACCATGTATATGGCGAAAAGGCCCGTCATAGTGATTCGCTTCTGCGGGTCGCGTTTCGGGATCAGCTTGTGCATATCCAGGTTTTCGCAGGCTGGCATGACAGCGGCGACCAGCGATGGATGGTATGTCGCTTGCTGGTCGCCGTTGTTTTTGGATTATACTGTGCTTACCATCAGGCACAGTGCAGCAAAACTGTGCTACAATAAAAAAATAAAAAAAAACTATGATAACAATCTCTTCAAAACTCATCAAGTGAGACAATGAAGTTAATTGTAAAAAAAGTACTGAAGTATATACAACTAATGTTATTTAAAAACTGAATATTAAATTACAAAATATTAAGATAACTTATGTATATGTTTTCCCAAATTCTATAAATTGATCTAACTTTTTCTGACATCTATTCAAAATATACTAACTTGTACATCCTAAAACCTATGTTCTTATTCTTTTATACATCTATTTAATATCTTTTATGAGTTCTGATATACATATTCATCTAATTGGATTTCATAGCTCATTGCCTCAATATATACACATACAATTGGAATGACTGTACTTGGTGTGGCCTAATCTATGAAATAGTTCAGTAACTTTTGTCAAGACTTACTGGCAGATAGAGGACTTTTCAACTAATAACATAGGAAATATATCATTACGTTTTTCTCCATTATAACTAAGTATTAACTGACTTAACTTTTAAATGTTGCAGGTATTAAATGGTTTTCTATAATATAACATTATATGTTAAATAACATAACTTACACTCTTCTTAATTTCAGTTTTCTCATCCGTATAAGATATTGAGTTATTTTAAGAAATCTCTGTTTACATTTTGCTTTTATAAATGCTGGCCAGAAGAGTAAATTCTCATTAATTTGATATATGGCCTTTTCAAAATTTCTCGACAATTTCACCTTCTCCCATTGTTTAGCAGGAAACATAACTCTGGAATTAAACATATTTCATTATTTGAAAACTTATTATTTATTATAAAAATTCTTAGAATGATTAGAAACATTCTCAGATAAATATAATAGTCAAATCTTAAACATAACTTGCTTGGTATCAGGTATTAGTATAATGAGTTCAGTTACTCCAATTAGCAACTCTACATCTATATATTATTTTGTGCGACGTGATTTTAATAAATCTCACTAACAGTGACAACCAAACACACACACTAGTGATTAATCTCAAAACATTGAACAGGTTTCTTTTACTTTTACAGGTTACTTTTACTTACATCTAAATCATGACATGACTAACCATTATATGACCTTATAAAACATTCTCATGCAACAAGTCAAAAAGAAAGAAACTCTTATCAAATTGCAGCCATCCATCTCTCCTAATATACCGTTAATTTTGATTGATAATAATCAACCCAAAAAAAAAACAGTAACAGTTAAAACTAATAAGAAACACCAAGTCATAATGATAACTTAAATCTTGTGGAAGTTATGAACGTCTTTACAATGAAAACGAAAGCCTAATGCTTCTCATACAATTGCAACAAAAGGCTCACCTTTCAGCGGTCTTCATGAACAGATATATAATACCATTCTCCTCTCTAATTGTTGCATACTTGCTGTTAGCTAAAGGGCAAGACGCCCGGCTGCAGAGTCCAGTTAAATTGTACTCATTTCTGCAGAATTGCTGAGTTTTCGTTCTAAATAACATTATACAATATTAAACATAGTAATCTCATTAGAACTTGCCAAAGAGGAATTATTATAATGTATACAAATTGTGTGTAATAACTTATTTATATAAATAATACAAAAGTAAAATACTCACGTTACTTTATGGGAACAGTGCGTTTTGTTTATTATCGCCCATACAACCTAGAAATGGAATAAATAGTACATTGAAAACAACCCTTAATTAAACCATTTCAAGGTCATGTATTAGTAATACTTACATCGTCGTGCTGCATTTTAAATTCTAAATAGAATATATAGTAAAATAAATTCTATAACTTCACCACATAAACAAATCACATGTGAGGTTACAAACTAACCTAACATCTTAGCAAACTTAGCAGTATTGCCAGCACAGAGATTGCCAGTACCAATTGTTCAAATTTCTCAAATATGAGCAATAAGAACAAATATTTGTTTTTTTATTAATATAATTATTTACTGTACTCGCAGCTCCGCACGCGTTTTTTGAAGTCGCGTTAAAGAATTATAGAATTGTGAGACTATGTACAATTACAGAAACGCTCTTTAAAGACAATTGTAAGTACGACGCGCACACCACTAAAAGTAACATGTAAGGATACCTGTACAGTAGATATATAAATACAAAAAGCGTGCCAAATGAGGTTTATCATCAACAACACATTTGGAACCTTAACCCACCATATAACTACCTCAGTGCTCACTTACACTGTATAAGGAACAACGAAACAATAACTTAAAATATTATTATTAATTTTTTTTTTTTCTCGAACTGACTACGCAATTGACCCGGCAGGGTCTTCACAGCTTCACCGGACTACTAAGGTTGGCGCTTAAGGCACACAACCGATTTGGGTTTTAGGTAACATACACAAGGGTGCACGCACACCTCGGCTTGGGCTGTTACCTGGAAAAAGACGCGTCTGACCTAGCTAACTATTGTAAGCTTCATACATATATACATTTGTGAACCATACAATCGAAATTGCATGATTCACAAATGAATACGTGTATATCGGATTGAAACGAACTTAAACTATTCAATTCAGTTCGATGAGGGAAAAAAAAACAAAACCCTCCCACCATGTGTATATATGTGCACGTGTGTGAGAGAGATGATCTCATATGTCTGTTCAAGTGATGTAGGTGAGTCACTGTATCACGATAATAATATCATGAGGACTCCGCGCGGGGACGACCTAGGCTCGAGATATTACTGAGAACCGCGATGTGTGCGGGAGCTAAAAAGGATCGATTACAAAAGCGCGGGCGCAACACGCATTTAATAAGATCGAATTTAAATTTACTTAACGGCGACAGCGCCGAA
>MU160980.1:35085-56028 GCA_015888305.1 Antheraea pernyi
CTATATCACGAGTATTAAAATCGAACTTAGCGCGCGCAGCAAAACGGACAACCGCTCGAGTCGACGGTTCGATCGGAACTCCTCGCGAGTTTTCCCTTTTTTTTTTTTTTTTTCGAACTGACTATGCTATTGACCTGGCAAGGGTTTTACAGCTTCACCGGACTACTAAGGTCGAGCGCTTAGGGCACTCAGCCGATTTTGGTTTTGGGTAACATACACAAGGGTGCACGCACACCTCGGCTTGGGCTGTAACCTGGAAAAAGATGCGTCTGTCCTAGCTAACTATTCTAAGCTATTCATACATATATACATTTGTGAACCATACAATCGAAATTGCATGATTCACAAATGAATACGTGTATAACGGAAGTACAAGGCTACAAAGTCAAATCTTGGACTGGTTTTACCTTCAACGAATACATTATTGCTTTACAACAAATCTTTGAACACCCTTTACGTTCTTAATTGAGTTATTTACAAATCACCCACTTGGTGAAATGTTAGATACTGTGTTAAGCCTCTTGGAGGCGTATAAGCTAGCTTCGGTCACTCGTAAATCTATACATATAATAAGAGTTTAAATCTAATGTGACTGTACTTTTTAGATTTTTGTAAAAAAAATGTTGCAGGTGTGTAGGAATAAGTAATATTTCAATCATTTTTAGAAATGTCGATCTGTCTGCTCGTTTGGACACGTATCGCTGCTAAAATACTGCATTCACAATAAAACCTCAAGAAAATCATAAAGCGTATCATCGAGTAGTATTTATCTCTGTTTCATTAAAATCGGTTTATTCTATCCAGAGTTATTGTAATTTTAATGACGACGCGACTTAAGTACGAAAAAACGTAGATTATAAAATGGATTTAATACATTCAGATGATTTTATTAATCACAGTTTTTTTTTACATAAGGTGGACGAAGACGCGGGCGCAGCTAGTTTAATAATAAAATTAATAATTAACAGTTAGGTATTAAGTCACGGTCTGATCAAGTCTACGCCATAAGGAAGTGAGCACGCTTGCTAAAAATTTTATTTGCATAAAATATTTCTACCATCGCATTCCGTGACAGATCAATCTTTTGCTGATCTAAACAATGTTTCATTTTTTATATCAAAATCGTATTTTGCTCGTTGATTGCTTCGTATGAGTTTTACTTGTGTCGGTTGGGATTATACATATGCCTATCAGACGTTTAATAAGTTTTACAAATCTTAACAAAGTCGAATGTTAGTGTTGCAAAATGCTATGTCCGCAAAAACTTGCTATGCTGGATCTAGTAAAAGACCAGAATAATTTAAATACTAGAAACAAATTGGTCATTCCATGCTTCACAATCAGTGAACATTTTTTATTACATATAGACACTTCATGTTTATTATATAAAAATAGATTATAGTGAAACACAGCGATAAATAAAACAAATGCAGGTGTGACTACGGAGAAAAGCTTAAGTACCTTTTTGTTCCGTAGGCGTTGTAGGGTATTAGAATGCTTTCGTAAATATACTCCTGTATTTTTTATATATAAATATTTATAGATCAAAGATCCGACAAGCATAACTTAAACGTGTCTGAAAGTATTTGTTATAATCCAAGTAACGAAAATATAACAATATGCAGTTTCTGATTTTCTACATTAAATCTAAAATAACTGAATTTAGGTCTATTATTTTCGATACTGTAATCGATATAAAAGATACTTATATATAATGAATATCGTACAAAAATTATGGAGTTCTCTTGGCGCCGGACAAAAGTTATGTAAAAATACTAGTATGTAGGTGTGATATAATACAGTCACATTAAGGTTTCACCTCAGAATATGAGACAATAAACTGGAAACTTCTAAAAACCTTTATTGTGGCATTTTAAAAGTTTTTTAAAATCTTATCAGCTTCTTAAGTTCGAGGTCAATAGACATAAAAAATATCGCTACCTAATTACTGAAAATAATACTGTATAATAAAATAAAAAAATGTATATAAAAAAAATAATAAAAAAATACTGTAATCGTATTTACATTTACTAGGTATATAAACTGGACATTATTGTTACGGTGCACGGTATTCGCAATAGAGCCAGGAATGCACGCAATTACATTTCAACCTATTAAATGATTTTAATAAGATTAGAAAAAGCCTCTGCTGATTATCAAGGCAACAAGGTTCATGCAGTGTGATAATTATATTTTTTTAAATGATACTTGTCGCAAATTTGAAGAAAAATATCGAATTGTAATCGTATATAGTTTAGTGTGTATAAAAAGGGATAATTTAATTATGTATAAGCTTTGTGTTATGTGTAAAAGTGATACTTGTCGCAAATTTGAAGAAAAACATCGAATTGTAATCGCATATACTTCACTGAAGAGGCATACAGTCTACGTTTCAAAATAAATACCCTTAAAATGTATAATGTATATTAATGTATATTATCTTTGCATGTTTCAGTGATTTCGACCTCCTTTTCATATATAAACGAGCGACCAAGGGATGCGAGTTGATTTACCGTAAATTTAGGAAAACATAAGCTACAATTATTAAATAATTGTTATAACTGATCTACGAAAAAGCTGAAAGAGTTTTCATCTCAGAGGGTATATTATATGTACTTGTATAAGATTTGAAGAATTGTATGATTTGTAAAGTGATATTTATAAATATCATATTGCTACATATTGCTATACAAAACACTGAAATTGTATAATATATAAAAAGGCAATTATTAGCTATATTATACCGTATATTCAGTTTTAATAAAAATAGTGTTGTGTATAAAAAGAATAATTTAATTATGTATAAGCTTTGTGTTATGTGTGTGATATGACATGACATATGAAGTTTTACTACAAAATGACAAAATCTTGAAATTATAAATATTTTTCTTAAAAGTCCATAAATAAACCAAAGAAAGTATAATATTATTTTGTATGTGGGGATATTTCTTACTATTAACTACTAGTGTATTTATTCTTTATTTACATATTTCCATATTGATCGTAATCAAATGTTGCATTGCAATTGATCAAGTAATCAGAAATATTTTTCATGCCATTCTTATCTTATTACGATAATATACCACATCACTAGTTCATTTCCATCTTTGAATTTTATTTTTTTTATTTGAACTCGTTCGTCGGTTATTTTATGGCTGTCAGATACGCGCGTTCGTTCATGTTGTCTTATGAAACATTTGTGAATAAACCCCGTATCATAACAATAATTGTAAATATGTTGTATGCATACAGTCAGTTGGGCGACACATCGTTTTTGTAAATTTTATGCAAAATTTCGGTGATAATGTCTGACAATATAAAAGTAGTTGTCAAAGTTCGGCCTCTAATTTCTCGCGAAATAGAAGACAAGCTTTGTTACCAGTGGCGGGTAAATAATAATACATTGTATCAATTAGACCAAAATGGAAAAGGTCTTGGAGTGGCATTCACTTTTGGTAAGTTAAAATATTATAATTGGTTATGTTTTCCTAAAACTTATTTTAATCCGATTACTCAATTCTTTGAAATTTGATTTTTGAGAAGTTTTGATTTAATCCATTATAGGTATTAATTTCAATCACATTTTTACTTTCACAATATTGATCATACTATATACTCACGATACAATAAAAAAAAATTACAAGTAATGAATTATATGACTTTTCTTTTCCAGACAAAGTTTATGACAAAGACACAAAAACTAGTGATGTATATAATGACATTGCTAAGCCTATTGTGGAAGCTGCGACTGCCGGCATCAATGGTACAATATTTGCCTACGGACAAACGTCTTCTGGTAAGACATACACCATGACTGGTACAGAAGACTCACCCGGTATTATCCAAATGGCCGTATTAAACTTATTTGATATTATAAAAAATATACCCAACCGTGACTTCCTTGTAAGGTGAGTGTAAATGATTAAAGAATATTGTACTTCAGTATCTATATATATAATATGAATGTTAATATAATGTGTTCGTACTTATTTGATTTTGGGTGAAAAAAATTGTTGCCGATGTCCATACATATATATTAAAATACATTTCAATAACCCTAGGCCCGTTCCTTCGGTAGAGCCCTTGAGTGTGCTGCTCGCGCGATACAGTGACACAAAATCTTACATCACTGCAACATTACACATATCACCTCCACACCCGTGCACGCATAAACGCTTACACATGCAAGTGGGAGGGTTTTATTTTTTCTCTTATCAAACTTAAATAGTTTAGAATATTATCAGATAAGAAATATATATAAGGGTTGTTGAGGTATGTATGCTTGGTACACATATATGTTTCAACAACTCATATATGTATGAATAGTTAGCTTAGGTTAGCTCAAATAGGTCGCGAATTGCATGTATCAGGTAACAGCCAAAGCTGACGTGTGCCTCGCACCCTTGAACTAGTTGTCAAAATAAAATAAGCTGAGTGCCTTAAGCGCTCGCCTTAGTAGTCCGGTGAAGCTGTTAAGACATTGCTGGGTCAATAGCGTAGTCAATGCAAAAAAAAAAACATTCCAATCATTTTTAGAAATGACTGTTTGTCTGTTTGTTTTATGAACACGCTTAACTGCTAAACCTCTTCAAGAAAATTATGAAGCATATAGTTGAGTAACATTTAGTCTTTATGTCATTAAAATTGCTTTGGTCTATCAAAAGTTATTTTAATGGCGATGTGACTTAAGCATGAGAAAAATGTAGATAGTTATTAGGCATAATACATTCAGATGACTTTATTAGTCATTGTTTTGTACATCAGGTTCCAAGTGGATGAAGTCGCTTGCACAGCTAGTTTATAAATGCATTTCTATATAAAAAATGAAATTAAAAAATTGATACGTATATAATCATTGAGAAGTTATTTAGTATAGGTTGAAGAGGTAGGAAACCCTTAATTGCATGTATCAGGTAACAGCCAAAGCCGACGTGTGCCACGCACCCTTGAACTAGTTGTCAAAATAAAATCGGCTGAGTGCCTTAAGCACTCGCCTTAGTAGTCCAGTGAAGCTATTAAGACATTGCTGTGTACATAGCGTAGTCAGTTCGAAAAAAAAAACATTTTAATCTTTTTTAGAAATGACTGTCTGTCTGTTCGTTTGTATGAACACGTTTCACTAGCTAAAACTTCTTCAAGAAAATTATGAAGCATATTGTTGAGTAACATTTAGTCTTTATGTCATTAAAATTGCTTTGGTCTATCAAAAGTTATTTTAATGGCGATGTGACTTAAGCATGAGAGAATGTAGATAGTAATTAAACATAATACATTCAGATGACTTTATTAGTCATTGTTTTGTACATCAGGTTCCAAGTGGATTAAGTCACAGGCACAGCTAGTTTATAAATACATTGCTATATAAAAAATGAAATTAAGAAATTGATACATATATAATCATTGAGAAGTTATTTAGTATAGGTTGAAGAGGTAGGAAACCCTTATGAATTCTAAAAAGAAAAGATTACTTGTATATAGTGCCAATTACATTACCAGTAGTAAGACATCCAATATACACATATACGGGTTAGCTTAGCTTAGGGGGTTAGCTTAGCTTAGGGGGTTAGCTTAGCTTAGGTTAGCTCAGATAGGTCGCGAATTGCTTGTATCAGGCAACAGCCAAAGCCGAGGTGTGCCGCGCACCCTTGAGCTAGTTGTCAAAGTAAAATCGGCTGAGTGCCTTAAGCGCTCGCCTTAGTAGTCCGGTGAAGCTGTTAAGACCTTGCTTGGTCAATAGCATAGTCAGTTCGAAAAAAAAAAAAAAATACACATATACGTTTGCATACAATCCCAATTGTTTGATTCACAAACGAATATATGTATGAATAGTTAATATAGCTAGGTCAGAACGGGATTTCGGTAACTGCCCAAGCCGAGGTGTGCGTACACCCATGTGTTAGTAACCTAAATTATTAGCTGAGTGCCTTAAGAGCTTGTCTTAGTAGTCCGGTAAAGCTGTAAAGACCTTGCCAGGTCAATAGCAAAGTCAGTTTGAGAAGAAAAAAACCAGTAGTAAGCGTACTTATGGTGAAACTATATGTGTATAAATAAGCATTTTGTCATTCTCATGAGATCTCACATTAGGTTAGTATAGTAAGGAAGTTGTTAAAAGATATATGATATGTGATCTGGATTAAGAACTTGCTTATGTTACATTTTCAACTTTAACTTAATTGCAAAAAGTGTCACCAATAGATTGGTTGGGAATTGTACAATATGCTTTTTCTCTCAGTTTCACTTGTGTTCATTTAGTTCTGATCTATCCTTGAAGAACAGTACAATTTCACTGGATAAAATGCACCCTATAGGACCTTTTCTGTTTACCCTGACAATGGGTATGTAAAGTTTCAGAATAATGCTTCGAGTACTTAAGGTGTGCTAGCATTACAAACAAACTAACCTTTACATTTATAACATTAATTATGATTCTATTAAATAATTATTTCTTTTAAAATGGGCTATAGCTTAAAATCAAATTTAATGTGAGCGATTTGAACTAACTTTGATGTTTCCTTACTCAATGTAATATAAAAAAAAAAATTACATTTACCTTTTTGTAATATAGACATAATAATTGTAATATAGACAATAATATCAGTGTTGTTACATGTATGTTACATGTTATAACACTATAATGGAGAGACCTACATATATATACTGTACTACATGATCAATTTTTTGCGCTAACATATAAAAATGATTGTCTAACTGGTCACTAAATTTAATACTGAACCCTAAAAGTTTAGAACTTCTGACCATTTGTAAACAAAACATAAGAGAGCTTTAGACTTTGTGGTCATATAAAAATGTGGTTTCTAGGAAATAGAAATAGTCATATCAAAAATTGACATTAAATCTGAATTAATTTAATTTGAATAAATTTCATGTTACAATGACTAAAATTGCAATAAATAGAATTTACTTTGCCTAAAACCGTGGATAAGAAAAGTTCCATTTTTTAACATAATTTTCTATTTTAATTTTATTTTAAAGTTTTTAAATATTTTCAATTATTTCCATAAATATTACGTACTAGCTTGTACTTGTGGCTTTCCTTGTTAACATCGATTTTACATATACCTTGGAAAGAGTAATTTTATCTAGATTGAAAGTGTCCTATTATGTTTTTGTACCTTTGACTATCTGTATGCAAAACCTATGATTGAGGAGTGAAAGCAAACAAACTACTTTCACATTTGTTATATTAGGATGCACCAAATGTGTTTTTGAATTATATATGCCATCATTACCTATTACCAAAGTACTAAATAAAAAGAATGCTCAGATATGAAATGTTGAAATTGCACAAAAAAATAGGTAGGTTATGAAAGTGCTTCATAAGAGAGCTTTAGACTTTGTGGTCATATAAAAATGTGGTTTCTAGGAAATAGAAATAGTCATATCAAAAATTGACATTAAATCTGAATTAATTTAATTTGAATAAATTTCATGTTACAATGACTAAAATTGCAATAAATAGAATTTACTTTGCCTAAAACCGTGGATAAGAAAAGTTCCATTTTTTAACATAATTTTCTATTTTAATTTTATTTTAAAGTTTTTAAATATTTTCAATTATTTCCATAAATATTACGTACTAGCTTGTACTTGTGGCTTTCCTTGTTAACATCGATTTTACATATACCTTGGAAAGAGTAATTTTATCTAGATTGAAAGTGTCCTATTATGTTTTTGTACCTTTGACTATCTGTATGCAAAACCTATGATTGAGGAGTGAAAGCAAACAAACTACTTTCACATTTGTTATATTAGGATGCACCAAATGTGTTTTTGAATTATATATGCCATCATTACCTATTACAAAAGTACCTATCTGTATGCAAAACCTATGATTGAGGAGTGAAAGCAAACAAACTACTTTCACATTTGTTATATTAGGATGCACCAAATGTGTTTTTGAATTATATATGCCATCATTACCTATTACCAAAGTACTAAATAAAAAGAATGCTCAGATATGAAATGTTGAAATTGCACAAAAAAATAGGTAGGTTATGAAAGTGCTTATGTAATTGCAATGTAAATAAATTTTGTCCAAATAATCTTATATTGTGTAAAAGATTAGCACTTCTTATGTAGGTATGTGCTACTTAATGTAATCATTTCTATTCAAGCATGTTTTTTAAGTATATATATTTGTAGTACACCTATGAAATAGCAAGAAATGACAATTTAATAAAATATGGGTATTTTCACTTTATGAATGTAGTTTCTTGTTTATGGAACTTTTTTATTTTCTAACCTTCATCTTACATAGTTTGCATTTATTTATGGAACAACATCTATAGCATAAGCATAACATAGTACTATTTATAATGTAAAAAAAAATCAATTGTAACCTCATAACTTTAAAATGGGTGCACCTATTTGGCTAACTCTTTTTTACTTGTGTTTGCAATTGTTCCGATATGAAAAACAAATATTTGAAAAAATGTTGAAAAGTACAAATCTTGAACAAAAAAAAACTTTATAAAAAGTGAGTCCACAAGAGAAAAGGTGATAGAGAGAACTTCGATAACTTGACAGATTGAAGTTTAATTGCTATTTTCTTTCAAGAAATAAAGAGAAGATTTGGTCTCATTAATACACTCCTACAAAGATGGAGCAGACAGCCAGTATAATCACTACATATTATTAAACAAAGTCCTCTGTCACGTCTGTTTGTCTGTTTGCGATAAACTCTAAAACGACTGAAAGTATTATTATTACAAGGTTTTCACCAGTAACTAAAGAAATGCAAGACAACGTCTGCTTGTCCGCTAATACATTATAATATGGAGCTGTTAGATTTGTAATAAAAGAGGATATATTAAATACTCATTCATTTATATATTTTGAATTATTTAAAATTAATATGTAATGGAACTATACAGGTAACTTCTGTAAACAAAATGATCTGATTACACTTACGTGAACAGACAGTGAGATTATATTCTTTGTGGTTCAAACCAACTGGTATTGTTGAAATACTGCTTAGGTATTGTTTTAGAACCTTGTGATAGTAGTACATAGGAATTATACGTAAAAAAAAATCTTATATAAATTACCCAAATTCAAAAATTACAAATTTTTCTGTTACATAAACAGTATTTACTTACTCCTTATAATTACTTAAGTACAGTGCTCTTCAACCTTTTTGGCCACTATGAGTACAGGCGTAGGTTCGGACTTGCGCATAATATATTGAAATTTTAAATATTATTGTAGCAATCTAAAGTTGGCAATTCTAAATTGATCTACATATAATATAATTTATACCTAAATTTGTGTTCACTACAATTATATTCAGAGGTCAAAATGTTTGGTGAGGACTGCATACACATAGAAAACCTTGTAATTAAATATGTTATTTGATAATTGTAATGTTTTATTCCAACAGAGTATCATATTTAGAAATATACAATGAGACGTTGAAAGATCTCTTAGATTTGGAGAGAGAAAACCTTAAGATACATGAAAGTTTACAAGGCATAAAAGTTGATGCTTATGTAATTGCAATGTAAATAAATTTTGTCCAAATAATCTTATATTGTGTAAAAGATTAGCACTTCTTATGTAGGTATGTGCTACTTAATGTAATCATTTCTATTCAAGCATGTTTTTTAAGTATATATATTTGTAGTACACCTATGAAATAGCAAGAAATGACAATTTAATGCTAATAAACATAACCATAAAGCATATCTTTGAGAATAACATAGTCTTTGTTTCATTGAAATCGGTTCGGTCTGGTAGACTTTTTTATCCAATACGAAATATATATAAGAGTTGTTGAGTTATGTATGCTTGGTACACATATATGTTTCAACAACTCATATATGTATGAATAGTTAGCTTAGCTTAGGTTAGCTTACATAGCGAGTTAAGATGGATAGCAAGACAGTTATTATTTATTATGTAAATGTATCATCACGGTTCACTTGCGAAAGGGGTCGAGCAGGCAAATAAAAAAGTTTATATATTTTTAATATTTTGTGGTAATAAAGTGAAATCACTTTACTTGACGGTAACCATAATGCAATCCAAAACCAACGATGACCACCGAGAAATTATAAACCAGCAACAATCGCCGCCATTTTGCCGGCATGCAAGCCTGTTCGGGCATAAATTGGTTGTGGGTAGGCAAAATTATTTTTGACACATTGTTTGTCAACGGAAAATCGGTGATGATCGGTCACTTGCTCGCAACCCGTGCTTATATTCGAACTCGCTCATCGACTTTGTCACGGCGGCTCGGAAATCTGTCTTGTGTTCTGTGTGTGTTTATTTTGGAAATTTGTCTCATCATCGGCAAAGGCGGCGGAGAAGACATTATACTTTCGGCATACATTTTTCAAGGGGTATCTACCTCCAGCCAATTTATATACAGTCCACTGCCTGGGTTGGTACCCCGGCCCGTAAGGGTATGGTGGTTGCCACCCCAAAGTTTCTTCATATTTACGTACTAATTGGATTAAAATAACGACAAACTAAAAGAGCATGTATACGTATTGACTAATAGATGCATACAATAAAATTCAAGTGTATATTTAATGCGTTCTAATCTCGGAAACGGCTGAATCGATTTTTTTTTAACTCTTACCAATACATAGAGGACTTTCCAAAGTACCTATCGACTCTCCATATCATTACGCTTTATCTTAGGTGTATGATATTTCAGAAATACGTAGGCATGGTTTGATGGTAAGTAGGGTTTTAGCCAATCCACCTATATATAGGCTTAGCATATACACTATATTAAATCACACATAGCAAATAATATTATGATCAAAGATTCAAACTTACAAAGTATAAAAAAAGATATTAAACCTTAGTTAACATTAGTTAGCCTTAAAAATAAAATAGTTATTTTATTATTATATTTGGCCACTAACTATTGTAACCAATGGTGAAATGAAGACATTTTTTGTTATTATCTGGTGCACAGTATAAATATAAGAGACAGTATGCAAACTACCTATCCCATTTCCTATACAAAATACACATAAGAGTTGTTGAGATATGTATGCTTGGTTCACATACATGTTTCAACAACTCATGTATGTATGAATAGTTTAGCTTTAACTTAGGTTAGCTTTGTTAGGTCGCGAATTGCATGAACAGGCAACAGCCAAGCCGAGGTGTGCCGTGCACCCTTGAGCTGGTTGCCAAAACAAAAATCGACTGAGTGCCTTAAGCGCTCGCCTTAGTAGCCCGGTGAAGCTGTTAAGACCTTGCCAGGTCAATAGCATAGACAGTTCGAGAAAAAAAAAACAATAACTAGATAAAGGGTCACGTACAAATCGAAGCTAAAAGCCGTCCGCGTAAATATATACTTATGAGTAGCTATTTGTTTACTAAGAAAAGGAGAAAAAAAGTTTGAAAACTGTTATAAGTTCAACCTAATTACAACCGTAACACCTAGAAAAAAGTCACAAATGTTTAAAATACTATCTAATACTTACGATAAAACGAGCAAAGTAATAAATTACTCCCCTCACAAATGAAAAGACAACATAAACAACATTTAGTGTGAATTCAACCTTAACACGTAATGAATAAAGTACGTTTTCCCGTTATTGTGCGTGACGAGGCCAAACATTTGTAATACAGGTTTAAAATCGGTAATTTTGTTCAAAATTTGATATTATTAGTTAGTTTAAATCTTAAAATATAACTTATTCAACCTGTAGTTAGCGAAAGTAAGACCCTCCGGCCGTTAAATTACTATGCTTGTGCAATATATATATGTATTTATGAAGTATTTACATACTTGTGTGTACATATATTGTTGTGAATTGTAAATATAGTGAAGTGAGATTACATTTTTATGACATAACAGACATTCTAATATGTCCATTATAATACATGACAAATTAAGTTTAATTTCATATAACAAAAGTGTGTGTGTACTTATGTACACGCGTTAGAAGTTATACTTCTTTGGCGTAACCAGATAAAAATCTTTTCAAATATTTTATCTTTTGCCTTATTCTACGTTTGTGAAAAAACAACACTAACAGTAGAAAAAAGGTATTTAATATAAAGAAATAAAAAAAACAAATGCAAAGGAACAAAATGTTGACTATAGCTAACTTCAGGGTGTCGGTTTTTCATGACGGTGTGCTCGCGCATCGTAAAAAAAATTTACTCTAATCTTTGCCAGATGAACAGGCGTGCAGGCATGGTTCAAACAAATACAGCAGATGACCAATATCGTACGCTTGTCTATATGTTCCGAAACAAGGAAAACCAGGGTTTAGTAGGGATGGTTGGTTGTATATTGCCATAGAATTTCGCCTTAACCTTGTGTGATGTCTGCCACTGAATAAACATACTGATAAATTTGACACAATGATGATCACTTGCCATGTTATTTCACTACACGGCCATACTATAAAGGAAAGATTTGGTTTCATATTCTCCATTAGTACAGTACAATCCCTTGCAGATCATTATTATATAAATGTACATTAATTAAATTTGTTTTTATTTTTATTTAAGGGTGAGGCTAACAGACATACCGGTGCCACAAATATGAATGAGATGAGCAGCAGATCTCATACAATATTTCAAATTGTAAGTTTCTGTATTTATTCTATTATTATATTTACTGTGAAATTCTCAAACTACGTTATAATTTATTTATCTTCTGACCAGCTCCATCAATTAACATGCTGTAAAAAGTAAACATAAGTTCCATGGAATTTCCATTTTGATTTCGCTATTTATTTTTATAGGAATTTATAAAGTATATAAGTGAAACCTGTATCCAAACTTAATCTTATAAAATTTATTTTACTTTTGACATAAAAACTATCTTTTTGGTCGAGACACTAAACTTAGATATACGGTGTCTCGGACTTTTTTGTAAAGTTAAAAGTAATGAATATTTTTGCTATCCATTTTATTCCTTTATTTCAAACGGTTCATGCAGTGCACGCCGTCTTATAGATATTTTACCGATTTTTATTACATTTATTGTGATTAATTATGTAAAATATACATATTTACTATAATAAAAATTTGCCTAAAGCACTCAGGGATAATATGCTTTTCTAATAGTGAAAGCAATTTTCAAAATAGGCATGAGTAGTACTAGATATTACCCCGAACATCCAAACCCACAAACTTTATCTCTTAAAATAATATTTGTATCGATTACTACAAAGTATTGCTTGTTTAAAGTTATAATACTGTATAATTAAGAAGCTAACGTTGTTTGGTGGTAACAGACAATAGAATCGCGTGATCACGTCGAAGGCGAAGAGGAAGCAGGTTGTGTAAACGTATCACAATTGAATCTGGTCGATTTAGCCGGTTCGGAGCGCGCCGGTCAAACTGGTGCAAAGGGGATCCGGTTCAAAGAGGGAACTCTCATCAATAAGTCTTTGTCTGCACTCGCGTTGGTTATCAAACAACTAGCAGAGGATTCCAACAAGTAAGTAATTTTCCAATTCTATCTCATAAACCTCTTATTCTCACTCTTCATTTGCAGACCAAAGGACTTTTGGCAACATAATATGTCAATTGTATAACAAAGCAATTGCTACTGTCAATGTGGTTCTTCAAACAACATTGTTATATCTAAGATATACTAGTGGGCGCCCAGTGGTCAACATTCGACCATAGTTCATTGATTTTTTAGTCCATTGCTAATGAAATTAAAATAGCACATCTTCGAAAATATCCCTTCTCCAATAAAAAAATTTTTTTCAAATCATTTATAAACGTCGAAATTCTGAGATAACAAATATAAAATATTGTCGAATTTAAAACCTCCTTATTTTTGACGTTGGTTAAAAAAAAGACGTGTGCAGTTCACACACGGCGGTAGAAGTGATAACCTTAAAAAAATTATAAAATCTATGTACGTAAACAATATACTATGCTGGTTAACCTCCATATAAACTTTAACTATGCCTACTAAGATTGCGATTACGATTGCCTATTACGATGCCGTATTAATATATATGATAATAAGATATATAATTACACTGATTCATATTTTAAAGCGGCGATGACTCAGTGTTTGCTTGTTGGAATATCGCGACTCGGTGAAGGAAAACATTATGACGAAATTATAATATAGATTCCTATCTCACCAACTAACACTCTCAAGTTGAAAATCTAAAGACAAACATGTGTCAAACCGTCTATAGTTGAAAGCTACACGATCTCTGATACTATCGTTAAAGCTATAAGGAAAATAAAACTGAGTTAAAAAAATGCACTAGAATGACCTTGACCATAAGTTAGGTGCGTACGTAATCTTCGATTGTCATAAACCTATCATTAATCACTATAGCTTTCCTATACGATTTTGAAAAGTTTTATGGTGTATCTTCGAAATCTAAGGTCCATTGCTAATGAAATTAAAATAGCACATCTTCTAAAATATCCCCTCTCCAATAAAAAAATTTTTTTTCAAATCATTTATAAACGACGAAATTCTGAGATAACAAATATAAAATATTATCGAATTTAAAACCTCCTTATTTTTGACGCTGGTTTAAAAAAGACGTGTGCAGTTCACACACGACGGTAGAAGTAACCTTAAAAAAATTATAAAATCTATGTACGTAAACAATATACTATGCTGGTTAACCTGTTCTCAAGGTTTCTTAATACACAGGCACACACATACAGACCTACAATGATTAGACCAGAGCAAGTATTGGGTAGTGCAATATACAATGAGGACACCATGAATATACGAAACACTGTATAATGTATGCTATCTCATTCTCTCGCATGTTAATTCCCGTAGATGTATATGTATGAGACTTTTTAATGCCCCATTTTCGTTTCATCGAGTTCCAAATCACAACGGAACTAAAGATGTTATCATTTTGACCAATTTGTAAGCGATATTATAATCATTAAAACATTGTTACTAAATACAGTTACATATTTCAGGTATACAAATTACCGTGACAGTAAACTGACGCGGATATTACAAAACTCTCTGGGTGGCAATGCTAAGACTAGTATCATATGTGCTGTCACACCAGCTGCTGTTGAGGAAACTGTTTCTACACTACAGTAAGTATAAATTTACATTTTTAGTTTCTGATTAAAAAAATAATAATAATGGTCATCCAATGCCCGAAATTCGACCATAATATTTTTTATTCACAGTTTTGTCGATCGTGACGTATAAGGTATAGTGTAATAGAGGAAAGAACTTTCAGTTTTTTTTAATAACACTATAGCTCTTCTAGATTGAGAAAGAGATGAAACATGTATGTACCTAACTGTTTTGTCTCTGTCTATTTATATATATATATATAGAAGATATACCGACCGACTGTTTAGTCGCCAGCAATATTTGTACAGGATAAATATAAGCGATTCTAGTTCTAAATTTATTTAAAAAATAGGTGTTTAATATTTGATCTAATTATCTCGACTATAAAACTGATATACACTCAACATAAGCTGATTTACGCAAAAACGAACTGGAGTAATAAATGAATAACGTGCAGTCCGGCTCGCCTTCCGCACCTCGATTCGCGACCCGGTCCCTATTGTTCAACCCACGATGAGCAGTTACGTAATGATTAACCTTGAAAAGCTTGAAGCTTGAAAAGCTAGGCCTGATTTTATACGTTTAATAGTATTGTCCCCATACTTTAAAAAAAATTAAAACAAAGTTTAACTAAGGTTCTCTGTGTTGTCTATTAGTATTTGTTTTGATATTATTATTTTATATGTTAAATGTGACCATGAACTACCCCACGATTGAAGGGTGTGAAACTTTAAAACAGTCACCTGGTATATAGATCGAAAAAATAATGTCATGAGAGTGTTTACAAATTTTACATAGTCCTTTAAATTATTATTACTTGTTTTAACCGAGTACGTAATGTCAGATATCGAGTGCGGATTGCACCTTGTGGTATATGTAATCTAACATTCTTACTTCTTTACTAATACTATAAAAGTGAATATGAGTGTTTGTTACGTTTTCACGCCTCAACTACTCGACCGATCATCATAAATTTTTGAACACACATTAAAGAAAAAAGGTATCTCTTACCAAAAGCTAGTATTCTATATATAACTGAGCAGTGGGGGGAAACAGTTAAGAATGTCTCAATCTTCTGTTTCTCAGCCGAATTTCTTCTTCTTTAGACGTTATTTACGAGCTTTAGTGTTATAAATAAACAATTTTGAAAGTTTTGAAATTATACTTCATTTGGCGCGTTAGGGAAAAATGATGAGAGTAAATCGTAAAAACGATGCGGGCGCACACCTTCACGAAAAACCGACACCCTGAAGTTATCTATAGTCAACATTTTGTTTCGTTGTATTTGTTGTTTGTAATTTCTTTATATTAAAACTTTCAATTTATTAAATACCTTTTCTCTATTGTTAGTGTCGTTTTTTCTACAAACGTAGAATAAGGCGAAAGATAAAATTTTAGAAAAGATTTTTGCTTGTTACGCCAAAGAAGTATAACTTCTAACGTGTGTACATAAGTACACACACATACGTTTTTTTTTCTCTAAAGTTCGATCACTAGACGAGACGTGCACTCGTTATACAAGATATATAATTTTTTTTCTCAAACTAACTATGCTATTGACCTAGCAAGGTCTTAACAGCTTCACCAGACTACTAAGGCGTGCGCTTAAGCCTGAGTGGCTGGAGTCGAACAATGTATAATGTTTTAGTATATAGATACCTTCAGACACACCTTGATATATAGATTTTTTTTTATCTCAGAACGACATAGTAACTGAACTGTGCCGGATAGTAAGCACAGTGCTATCCAAAGATACTGGAAATCATGCAGAGATAGGCACATAATACATGCACGCGAATTGTCCCGGTTCATAGAAAATGTAGACACAATATATTTCTGGATTTATAAGAATGGTCACAGTCACACGGTCATTTGTATTGTATAAATATAATTTTATTAACAGATTTGCGAACCGAGCGAAAGCCATCAAAAATACACCTGAAGTAAACGCTGTCACAAACGAAGCAACTATGATACAGACTCTGACGAAACAATTGTCTAAGTTGCAAGAACAGCTGAAAAAAAAGAAGAACCTAGAAGTGATATTGGCTTCGAAGAAAAATGTAGAAGTAAGTAATTTTTATGATTTATAATCTGAACTGCCTAATAAAGGTTGGTTCGTTATTCCCAAAGTTATCAGTCAATGTATATTTAATCTCATGTGGCCATCTAGTTGTTACAATTCAACCATAATTAATTAATTTTTCAACTTTGAATATAAAGTGTAGTAAAAATAAATTCATAATTTTTGCATGTAATTCAAGGCTTTAATTACCATAGTTAGAATGATCCGATTTAGGTCAAATATGTGCCGAGTTGATCAATAACTTCTTGCCATTTTGAAGGTAATATCATTATGCCTCTCTCATACAATCCCTCGTACCTATTGGCAAAGAATTGATACAGTTTTTATTATCATTATAACAAAATAAAACCGAAAACTAATATCTACAATGTCTATAGTGTATTTATCTCATTCTGTTTACCGTATTTGATATACACATAGCTTTTTGTTATTATTCCAGCAAGCTAATTACAACCTGCAAAAGCAGATAGCTGCCCTACAGAAGCTTATAATTAACGCTTTCGATCAACGGAGTAGCGTAGATGTGGTGACCACTCGCCGGAAGAACCCACCAAGGCGATTTACAATATCGAACTTGCATGCTATAGAAGAGGACGTTATACCCGACGTGCCAAAGTTCCATACACATTCATTAAATCAAACACACTCTGTCACATTATACACAACACTCTCTCTCTTACATCATATTCACACACACACACTATCTCACATTATATCCGAACACTCTCTCGCATTATATACACACACTCTGATATCATACGCACACTTTCACATTACGCACACACTCACATTATACACGCACTCTTTCACATTATACGCACACACTCTCTCACATTTGTTTAGTTATAGATGTGACCGCGACTTCGTACGCGTGGAATCTTAATGCAAAAAAAAACCTGATTAATAAAATCGTCGGAATATATTCAATCAATTTTCTTATCTACTTTTATCTTGTACTTAATTCGCGTCGTCATTAAAATTACAATAACTATTGATAGAGTGAACTGATTTTAATGAAACACAGACTAAGGGCGACTTGTACCAAATGTTATTTAAAAATATTTAAAAACCGTTTAAATAAACGTTTTTAATGCTCTAAACGTTTTTAACTTAAATGCGTTGTCTTGTACCAACTGTTTAAATTTTCGATTTAGCTAAATGTGTTTAACATGTCGGCAAAGTAGTCAATGACGTTTCGTTTCACGTTTAAGTTATAATCAAACCACAATTTGAATAAAAATTGTGCACAATAGCAAAAATGTATGCGTAAACGAAACGTTTATTATTTTATTATAGAATGTACTTTGACATTTTGCACTTTTCGCGCGCGCATATTTGAGGAAGTCGCGAATGGTTACTAGTAAATTTGTATTCGTTGAAATCTTTCTCAGAACCTAAGTTTATTAACTGTTTTTAATATTCAAATATAAATTTATTTACAGCCCGATGTATATTCCCGGCGTTTCCGAGTTCGCTCCTATTCAAGAACCGCGTAATTTAACAAGTTTACCAGAAGAATTGTACAGGTCGGTGACACCTCCTTTAAGGAAAAAGAAAGTAGACTTCGACGACGAAGTCATTGTCCTAGGTAAGTCATATTAATTATAGTTTTATAACTATCGAGATGTGCTATTTTTAGAACCCCATTGTTTCTGGTTCCCACGTTCTATGAGTCATTCGTTGTTTATTTGTAACAATTACTTGTATACAGAATGTTATATGTGGTAGAATCTCTGGTCAACTCATATCAATGTAAGAATCTTCTTCGAACTAGTGACTTCTTAACGATTACAAGTATTTTTTTGTACCTTAAACGACACGGCAGTACCCCTGTCAAGTCGAGCAAACAAGCGGCACGGCCATACTATCCTTTTCTCGAAGCAATTCAGGCCGTTTTCGACCTCCTATATTTTTTTTTGTAAAAAAACTATAAAAAATTGTGAAAGTCAACATATATTATTTTAGGTTGAACTTTAACTGCTAATAACTTTTAACCGAGTTGACTTAGCGAAAAATTATATCAGACCTTTTTTGTATGCCGTTTAATTTCCTACAAAATTATGTATTTACTTTTACCACAGAATAACTCGTTGAGATACATAAAATTCGATAAAAAAAAAATCCGTGTAATTTTAACGGGAAATCGAAAATCACTGAAAATTAATATTAAGAGCTCAAACTTTACCAGAATTTTTTTTTTCGTCATTTTGGACGATAATATCGTGGTAGCTAAAAAAAAATTAAAAGTTTTTTTTTGGCCCACCCTAGTGTACCTGTATGTATATGTATAATATAATGGAATTATAGGTGAACATATGTTGTTTGTATTCAATAAGTAGAAGGTAGCGGAAAGGAAAAAGTAGGGCTATCTACAAAAAGAAATGAGATTCCATCAAAAACAAAACTTACAAAAAAAAACAAGTTTCGCAACTCAGTTCTTCTACCGTAAAAAGTTTTGAGATCCATGTAATATCAAGTCCCTTTCTTCTGATCAAGATCTTCTGTCTTACCATATCAATATGAAAAATCTTTTATGCTTTTAATAAAATATATTGGAGTAGTATGTATGTATATTTTTTTCTATCTTCCTAATTATTGTTTTCAGACAGTGACGATGAATCAAGCGCTCAAACATGCTCTCCGTATCACAAATGTTACGGTAAGACTTCACAGAATACTACAATCACATGAGATTTGATTGCATTTTGTAACCTATAGTCAAGATAATATACGTCATATTTGACATATGTCAAAAAGAGACATGTGACAAATAATTGGTATGACGTGATTTTTTCAATGAAACATAAACATTATATCATAACACTGTATATAAGGGGCCGTTCAAATAGTACGTAAGCAGATTTTTTGTAATTTTTGACCGCCCTACTTAGCAAAAGTAAACAAGGCTCATACTCCCCCTCGCCATGCGTACGTAAACATTTATACCAGGTGAATGTTTAAAGAGTGACACCGTTCAGTCGTGTGGTAACTAACTACACAATCACATTTAACATATAAAATAATTATATCAAAACAAATACTAATAAACAACAAAAAGAACCTAGGTTAAAGTGTGTACATTTTTACATAGTATGGGAACGATACTTTTAAACGTAAAATAAATCACAGCTGGGTTCAATGAACGTAATTAAAAGCGCTTTTGAAGGTTAATTATTACGTAACTGCTTATTGTCGGAATGCCGCACTGTTAAATAAGGTGAAGCGGGATGCGGGACGCGACCCAGTGTATGCGACAGGGCGTGCTTCACCGCTTCCGCATGTTTTTGCTTACATCATAGGAGGCAAACGAACAGATGGGTCACTTGATGTTAAGTGATAACCACTGTCCATATACACTAACAGCATCAGGGGTGTTGCAAGTGCGTTGCCAGCCTGTATTTGGGGGGAAGGGGAAAGAGGAGGCAGGAGAGGTGTGTCTCCGACTCTCTCACTGACCAAACGAGACGCAACAATGCAAGCACTGTTACTTCACGTCGGTTTTCTGTAAGAGGGTGGTACTACCCCGGGCGAGCCGACACATTCATGCTGAAACCAGTAATAGTTTCAGCGTGGCTCTACCACCATTAAAGTAAATGGACTTAATACATTCAGGTGACTTTATTAAACACTGTTTTTTACATAAGCTTCCACGCACTCGAAGTCGCGGGCACAGCTAGTAAAGTAATATAAATATAAATAGTGAGATACATGTAGGTAGCGTTATGTTTAAATTATGTAGTTTTGTTTTTTAATATGTATTGCAAATGTTTGTACCATAGGTATAGGCAAACAAGACTGTTTTTGACAACACAAAAGTAATCCACTT